>VZZY01014741.1:0-19632 GCA_013400335.1 Eurystomus gularis
GGAAGGTCTGTTGAAAAGGGTTTCTAGTGATAGGGCAAGTAGCAATGGTTTTAAGCTAGGAAAGGGCAGATTTAGGCTGGATATTAGGAAAAAGTTGTTTAACACAAGGGTGATAGAACTCTGGAATGGGCTGCCCAGAGAGGTGGTGGAGGCCCCATTCCTGGAGTCATTCAAGGTGAGGCTTGATGGGGCTCTGAGCAACCTGACCTAGGTAAAGATGTCCCTATTTGAGTAGGGAGGTTGGACCAGATGATCTCTTAGAGGTCCCTTCCAGCTTAGAACATTCTATGATTCTATGATCTGTCAGGAATGTTCATCATTAGAGGAAAGTTCCTCTGCATCACTGCAAAATCCCTCTTGTGCATCAGCTCAAAATGTATCTGCTGATGGATCTACACAAGAAGATTTATGATATTTACACTTTCACTCCTGGGATTGCAGCAGTAATTTTGGAGAGACAGAGAGTTATAACAGCAGAACTTTCTACCTTAGGAATATGTAGTAGGGATGGAACACAGTAAATAATCTTCCAAAGTCTTTCTGCCAATGACATTTAAAAATGCCTTTGGGGCAGGGGAGAGAAGATAGAACATTTTTTTAATGCTCCTAAAACTCAGTAACTTCCAGTACTTAATTATAACTAAAGATAGGTACAATGCTGTTTTACATGCAGCAGAAGATAGTCCAAGACTAGGGGAAAGAAGTGCAAATACTATAATCATATGCATGACAGCAGCACAAATATATGGCATATATTCAACTGTTCTATACTTATTTTATAAATGAATCCATCTAATGTATTTAGCTATTGCTTTGACCATGTTATGTTTTTTTGCAACACACTTGTTTTAAAAAGTGCCAGCTAGCAAAAGGTGAAAGCAAAAATGTCAGGCTAAATATCTGGAAGATTCTGCCAAATCTAGAGGTGATTTCTGCCTCTTTATAGTCAGAGCAGAAAGAAATCCTAAAACCTTTTTCATTTGCAGCATGGATCCCAATAGAAATGCAGAAAGCAACATCCCATTCTCCTGAACATTTTCCTCCTATTTTTCAGGCAGAATAACTCTGCATGCACTTATACATATCAAGCATCTCATTCCTGAGCCTGCAAGTTCTGTGTGGGTTGTCACTGCTGCAGGATGCTCAGAGTGCCTGTCCATGGGGATGAGGGGATTTGCCTCCAGCCCGAGATCCTGCCTTGGTGCTTAACTCCTGCCTCGAGTCAGATGTGGGGCAGCTTAAAGTAGGCAGCTCAATATTACACAATATTTTTCAAGAAGCTCCAAAAGCCATGTCCAGAAATACAGACAGCTTCAGCTGCTGCAGGGTTCACTACTCACTTGACAGTCTTGTGGTCAGACCAATCCCTGGAGCTAAGGCTTGGCCTGGAGAGGGGAGACTATGCCAGGTATGGAAAGAATGTCCCATGTGCCAGGTGATGCAGTACTCCTGATTAAAGGAAAAACTGAGAAAAGTAGTTTTTCCTTGGGGAAGCTGAATCCCTGCACAGAACAGAAGAGTCATGGGACCAAGAACGACCTTCTGCAGCATGCTGCCAGCACCTGGGGCGCCAAACCTCGGCAGTATAAAGGCTTCTCAAGCACAGCCCCAGAAGAAGGCCACGTTCAGGCACCTCTCTGGTACGTGGTGGTGAGCTCCAGTGCTCCCCAGCCAGCACACTGCATGTGGCAGTGCTCTTTATACTGGACAGTTATGGCCCATAAGTCCACCAAGGAGAAGCATCCCTCTGGAGTTGTCCATTGACTGTAGACCAAATGTGGGCACTTTGTGAAAGGCCATAACTTCTTCACCTGACTGACACCTACACTGCACCCATGGCTGCTGGACTGAACCCCACACTGAGTCCCCTGCTTGGACTGGCACAGGAGGCCCATTGCAGACCAGAGAAGAGCCCTCCTCCAGTTTGCTTTCTAACATCTATTAATCTATTGCTCAAAGGTAAGAAACACTCCATTAAGGACTCAGTTTTTCTCCCACCACATTCAAGATTTCTGGGACTATTCATTCTACTACTATATATATGTATATATTTGTTTTTAAAAGTTATCTTAGGCTTCCTTTACAACACTTGGTGATGTTAACTCCTGTTAGCTTAAGGGACAAGATGTTGATGTTTATATTTGTGATTAATGTATACAATTTCAGTTTTACTTAAGCCTCCTTACTTCAACAGTAGTATTCAATATATACAATTACACAACATGGTCCTTTTTTGTCTCTCCAAGCAGTATTCTCTATACTTTATATACCGAGGTCCTTTTTCTCAGTGTACTAAGCAATAAGAAAAAAAGGAAGAAATGTGCCTTATTTTTCCCTATAGATGAAATCAGAGTGAGATAATAAGAATAGCTGTGCAGTCTGTTTGTCTGACTCAGTCTGACTCAGCAGTGCTGCTGAGGACACATACTTTCTGTAACAGCCCAGAGACATGTGCTGCTCCACAGTGCAGATGGGATTAATTTGCTTGGGATGTAAAATAGTCATCACAGCCATTTGGTGTAAATGAACGTGAATAGTGGGAATATCCCTGTCTGTAGAAGGGGAAGTATACTCAACTGTGTTCTCTTCTGCAGCTCATACAGAGCTGTGTACACAGAAGCATTGCTGCCTCCGCACCTCCCAGTGTATGTGGTTTTGCTTTTTCTTCTTGCCTGTCCCCACTATTGCATTTAGGTGATGCACTGGCAGGACACCACAGTCCAGTCCTCCTCCAGTGGTGCGTGCCACTGCAGCCCTGCCAGCGATCCGAGGCCCTGCAATGCGCCAGCCCTATCCCTGTATGTTCACTGAAACCACAGGTCTTCCCAGAGGGTACTTGAGACAGCAGAACAGAGTGTAGATGTGTGCATGCAGGTGCAGGTATCCATGTGCAGGTACACAAACACCTGACTATCTTTCCATGTCAATCTTCAAATAAACTAGACATATGGTAACCTCCAAGGCTCACTTTGACTCTCTAGTTTTAATTGGCTGTTGCCTATTTCAATGCTAAGCACTCCGGGACTGGAACAACATCTTTATATCATCTGCAAAATGTCTAGCACTCTGTTGGGATAACTGTGGAATCATAATAATGTTAACGTCCTAAATTCTAATGAGGTTGTTATATAGGGGTCAAATATCAACTAAAATGAATCCATTAAGTCAGCCAAGTGCTTTCTGTTTTTTACACACTAGATTCAACCCAGACAACAACTTTTTGTTCCTTCTTCTGTGGAATTCAATTAAACACAACAAGCTAATGTGACTTAAACAGATTTTATTGCACTGGCAAATAAGATAAGAATTGATTTTTCAAGTAAGGCTAGCCTTTATGATTTGTGAGGGCTAAAACTAAATCAAGGCAATTATACATCAAGCCTACTATTGCTGCAATTAAAAAGCCGGCACGTAGCTGGTTTGATGGACATACAGCATTGCCAGGCCTTTGTTATGGATAATAAATCATTCCTCTTATTAAGCTGCAGAAGCAGTAAGATCCCTTAAACAAACTTAATTTCTATTGCAGTGATAATTATCACCATTATTATTATGATGCCTATATATGACATTATTGGACATGTCTATATTAACGGAGCCATGCCACTTTGCCCCGGGGGTAATGTAAACCATCAAATAGAAGAATTACTGTGAGACATCTAAGAATACAAGCAGTGAGAAGGCAGAGGAGGCTGTGGATGTGTATCTGAGGGCAGGAGAGCAGCTGGGATGCTATGATGGGCAACTTCAGATGAGGCTGCAACAACAAACTGAGCTCCCTCTTAGTGAAAACTTTGTCCATCTTCACCAAATTCCCGGAAAGGTATCTATACAATTTAATTTGTTAAATATTTCTGTTCTTTCATGGAAGCAGAAAAATTCTCCAATTTCTAGTGTAACACTTTCATATATGAGCCTTGTACCTATTGATCTACAATGAATTGCAAAGTCTTTGTTCTGTTACATTCTCACTAGAAATCTTGGTAGAGTATTTGTGGAGTGCAACTAATGAAGCAATCAAAGAAAATTTTAAAAAATAATGGTGATTGAGCCAAGGAAATTGCCTTTGCAGCATGTGTCCAGCAGTAGCTTCTGTACTGCACTGTTTAACACGTCTGTGAGTCCTGTATGAATTCTGTAGCTACCTTGCTGGTGTTGGCACTGCCTGATATCAAGCACTTTGCAAGGAAGGTGCAGGCTTCCCATCCCTTCAACTGCCTATGAAAAGTAATTTAGAAACATCTAATATTACGGCTCCTTTTCAGGCAATTTTGAAAATGAAAATTGTTAATTAAGAGACCAGGAAACCATTAATTCAGAGAAAAGCATGCCAACTTCCCAGTCAGTTCACAATCCTTTCCATTTATCTGGTGAATAGAGTCTGATGTTATAAATGGATTCAAAGAACTGAATAGTTCCACAATTACTCTGCCACAGGTCTAACCACAGCAGCCACACGGGGTCTATGAAGTGCTATTCCAGACTGTCTGTAATAAGAACATATATTCACATCTTTAAAGCAAATGCTGCTAATACATTTCCAGCACAAAGAGTGTCAATGTCTCTGGACCAGAATCATTATTCAGTATTGGGTTTTTTTCTGGTGAAACAAAGTTTCATGGAAAAATGCAGCCATTTGAGTCCAAAATATATTCTTTGGAACATTTTGGTATGGACAGATTGAAGCTATGGCTCTGACAAACCCTGCCCAAATCTATATCGGATTTCCTTGGATGGACAATGTGGTGCTTTCAGGGTTTCTTCTTGACACACAATCCCCATAACCCACTGATGGGGCCAGAGCTGAATGACTCTGGTGCTAAGACCAAGCAGGACAGAAATCCTTACATTGTCCTCAGGCCTGGAGAAAACAGATAATAGAGCTCCCAAGCTACCTGCTGCAGAAGTGAAGGCCAAACCTAACAAGGTTAGAAAGTGAACAGTTACTCAGCAATTCATAGTGTCCATGTAACCTGACAGTGGTGTGACCATTGTTTCTTGCAAAGAACAGGATCCTTAACTAAAACTAGATCCTCCAGTTTAAAGTGGAAAAGAAATCTTGAATCTTAGAATATGTAATTTTGGATAACTCTGAAAGAGGTATTTAAAATGCATAGAATTTAGAAGAGGGACAAATTTCCACTGATTCCCTTGATGAACTTAAAGAACGGCATGAAAGTATTGTGATTCAGGTTTTGCTCCCTCCTCTACATGAGCAAGGGCCTCAATGCCATTGGAGCCTATTAGTCATCATTGCTTTTCACGTAACTCCCAATGTGTTGCTAAATCCCTCAAGCCCACCAGAAGCCAAATACTCCGCTTGGAGGCTGTCACCATCACAAGAGCCACTCCTGACCCTCATTCTGCTTTTTTCCTCTGAATGCAATACAAAATCAAGGCTGTCAAAGTCAGTTGCTTTTACACAGAGATCAGTAATACAAACAAAAGGAGAAAAAACCCGTCACTTTTACCTGATGCTTAGCACACAGCCCAAGTGTATTTCTCTTCAATGACAACATGTAAATAAAGAGATCTTTAATTTTTAATGGACATTTAATACCTCTTCAAAAGGAGCATTAGAATGCCTGGGGCTATTTCTTTTTTTATCTTGAAATTTGAAATATTTATGTGTAACTAACAGAATTCTTGTCCAATGAAGAACATATTCTAACTGGGGGGCTGTTTCAAAAAAAGGTCGTGTAACTACCCCAGGTCTTGCCAAGGAAACATATTCTTCCACCCCCTAAAACCAAAATTTGCTCTATTTGTCACAGCAGTGGCTGTGAGAAAGCCACTGAGGACAGAGGAAGAAGTAATGAGGTTCTCTGAACTTTCTTTCTTCTGTCTTGCAGAGACTGAAGCAGAGCAGGCCATGCTGTCTAGGAGTAGTGTAGGGCATCTGCAGAAGTCTAATGTTTTCTGCCTGTTTGTATGAAAAGCTGATGAGAGACCTTTCTGATCTGTCCGCAGCTGAGGCTGCCCCAGGATACTTGAATTCACTGGTGAAAAGCTCTACATAGTGACGGGATAGCAGCATTCCATGTTTTACCTAAACAGACCCTTTTGAGTACCAGGTGCCTGTGGATAGCGCTGTGCATTGGATGGTATCGTGTGGCCTGCAGAGTAAAACACTGAAGGTGCAGCCAGGTGCAGATATCAAAAGCACCAACGTGTCTCTAGGGCTGCCTACCGTTAGTTACTGATCCAAAAGGAGAGATGGAGAGGTCAGGTAGGACCACTGGGCACCTTTTCACTCTGTCCCATCACCACCTTTGCCAGTAGCTCTGTGAAACAGCCCCATTTCAGCTGCAGCTTGGCACACGCTGCCTGCGCTGCCCACAGGTTCCCGCTCGCTTACCTCCCTGTCCCCTCCCTGTCTCCAGAGTCAGTGGGTTATTTCCACCAGGATTAATCCAGCATTGCCATGAACACATTTCCAAAGTGCTGGCAGAGGTGTGTCACAGCCAGCCACACCAGGCAAAGCCCAGGAGTGCCTGCTCCACTGGCAAATAGGTCCAGATAGGGCTTGTCCTCTGATATGGCAAAGGAAACAGAAGCTACGGGGAAAGAATAAAAATCTCCACTCCTTTTTATTCCTTTTCCACCATGCAGTCCCCAGTGGCCAGTTGCTAGGTGAAGATAATTTACTCTTAATGAACACCATTTTTATATATATGTGTGTGTGTATAAATGTATGCATTTTTCTCACTTGTTCTCCTTTTAACTCCTACTCAACTGAAAACATGTACAATTAGCATGCTCAAGGCATCTACTCTTGACACAGAGGGAATAAGCAACCTTTTTACTAAGCAACTAATTCTTTACCTACCATTTTCCCAGCTATGTTCCCACTCAAATTTGGTTGAACACCAGCCTTAATCGTCTCCCCTTAAAACTCTTCTGCAGAGTCTGTGTGGCTGATCTGCAGCCTCAGGATTTCAGTCAGGGAGAGCAGGTTGCTCTTGTTCCCTTCCTGCCCTCCAAATGCCATTGCTCCTGCTGCCTGCTGCCTGCTTCCCTGGGGAGGAGTTACTCACTCCTCTCCTTGCCCTGCAGGACAGGATCTGAGAAAACCATCATATTAGAAATGGGGTTGCCCCACTAAGCTTCTGTCTCCTTTTTTCATTACTTTCCTGGTTCTTCTCCCCACCTCAGACATATGGCTGTAGGACACAAGCCCAGATCAGGGATACTGAGCCAGACCCAGGAGAAAGCAGTGCACCTCAGAGGCAGAGGTTATTGAATTGCCCCATTTGCAGTGAGGAAGGAGCTTGTGTGAGTCCACACCACAGAGGAAGTCCTGCCATGGCACCTGCACTATCCAGGAACACACAGCTAAAATGTACAGAGTGGGAGATTGCACCACCCAGCCCCACTCACACCTCATACAGTGGCCTCCACAGGAGCCCTCAGCAGGGCATACTGTCTCTGTTTTTTCACAATACCTAATATCCCCCATCATTATCTCCACTCCAGTCAGCTCACACCCTCACACCCTTTTGATGAGAGTGCAACTGCAGCCAAAAACCAGCAGTGGCACAGTGAAGTGGGGCAGTACCCAGGTGGGTGGATGTCCACTCTGTGGGGTGGATCTATTGTACAGCCACAGCACAGGGTACAGCACAGCATTCCCACTTTGCTCAGTGGGTAGGCACATCACTACTCATTTCTGAATTAGCTTATCTTCTTCACTTATTATGTAGTCCAAGGCCTCATTTATTGCCCATGCTATCTTCTGCACTGTCAGCTGTACTGATTTTTCTCACAGCCTGTTCTTTTGCCATCTCACCCCATATCAGAGTGCATCATAAATATGATCCCCCCCTCCACTGCACCCTCATGTGATAGCTCTTCCCTGGTGTCCCCATCTAACAGCTGGGCATTAAGGCACTGGGAAATTAAAAACGTCCCTTAGATCCTGCACTAGGTAAAAGGTGGGTTTTGCTGGCAGGTCCAAAGGGTGCAGTGCAATGAGTGTCTGTCTCCACAGTCACAACAGCAGAGCACTGAGCACTGAGAGGTGCTGTGCGAGTGGAAAATGAGGGACATGCTCTGGCACAGAGGTGGAGAGCTGGAATGAAATGAACTTCCTACAGGCCACATGCAGTATCCTCTGGTAACATCCAGTTACCCAGAGGATGAGGAGGGGAAAGACATTCAGCTGCTTTAAGGTTTCTCATCCTACAGCAACTCATCTTTTCACTGCCTGTATTTTAGCATCCACATCGAATAAGCAGAGGGCCCGTGGAAGTCAATTTCTTTCAGTTCACAAACCCTGATCCAAACCTTGGGCAGACAGACCAATCCTGCAGGTCCCGTAGCAGCTGTACTACAGAGCCTTCATTGCAACGCTTGCAAGTAAAGGAGCATCTCTTGATTCTTACTGCTTTGTTTTACCGTAACTCTTAGCCCCCAATACCAAACGTTGTGCATTTCTACTCAAAAAGCAATTTAGAAAGCCCTAAATGATGACAAAGCTTCTTTCTAATTCTTTCCTCCCAAGTAAACAAAGTGTCTGTCTTGCAATAAAATGTTTTTGATTTATGTCCCTAAACTGTCAGCATTTGATGAGTCCAAAATGGACTTTTTCCAAGATATAGAATGAAAAGATTGAGTTGTTCTGACTGCTTTTGTCTGCAACAGGAGCAAATCAAACCCAAACTTGCTAAATACTATGAAATCTAGCCAAGCTGTCATAATGATGAGGGAGGAGCAGCAGTTTTCTAAGGACTATTCTTGGGCCAAATTCTAACACATTTGCAATTATTGGGAAAGTGGTACCCCTGGAAGCCAGAGGGTCAGTCTTTCTGATGAGTGCTGGTTTCTTACTATTGTGCCACCACCAGGCACAAACAATAGATATATTTCTCCTAAACTGAGTCTCAGAGACAGTTGTGAAAATAAACCATTTTCAGCTCAGCTGGAGATAAGCACTTGAAATGTTAGCCCAAATTACTGTTTTGGAGGCAATGGTGGGAAGTTCCAAGCAACTTAGAACCATTGCAACCAATTTTGCCTCTGACACAAGAGGTCGTTAGCATTTGGATCTAGTTACATAACAATGGATGGCATATTGTCCATTCACAGGACAGAAATATTACTCTGAAAAATCCATACAAGCACACACATCTCAGTTATTTAAATAGGGGGAGAGGTTTTCCTTGTCTATCCTAGATCTTGCAGGGTTATATGTACTTACTTCTCTGGAAGATATGTATTGTACACCCACCCAAAAGTTATCTACACTCAGGTGTGGAGACAAACACACACACTGATTACTAGTGACTGGGATGCCATCACATACTGCAGTGCTGTCCCAACTCTTGTTCAGGGCATCTGTGTGGTTCCCCCACTCCCAGCTGATCTGACAGCACTCCTGTGTTGGGACCTGTCCTGAGCAGTTTCTCCCCCGTAATGGGGACTGCAGCACTAGACCGTGCTGCAAGTCTGGACACTCCTCCATGCCCAGGCAGAGTATGGAACAGACTACTCAGCATAACCTTTTCCCTTAGCTGCTCCCACCCTTGGTGTCCTGCATCCCAGAAAGGATCGTTTCCTTTCACATTCACTGTAGATCTGGTGTCCTACTTTGAACTTCCAGAGGCAGAACTTGCTAACCAGACTCTGCTTTCCAGCTCTTTGAACATGCTGTACTGGCAGAAAGGCATTAGCCCAGCTTCCTGGGCCTTTGGCCATGACAGTGCTCAGCCCAAACACAGCTGCTCTGAGCGTACTAGACATATGAAGGTGGATATTTTTCGCCCTGTTTGTGTCCAGGATTTACCCTCCAGAGCCTGTCACTTTGGGCTACTTTCCTTTAGGTGGCACTGTTACCACTTCCAAGAGGGACTGCTGCTGGCCGCTTTGCTGAACAGGGCTGAAACTGGGCCAGGACTGTCCTTACTGAGCTATCAAACCAGACCAGGTCAGGAGTGAACGAAGTCAGGGGAGTCGTTTGTGACATTTGGTCTAAAAAGTCTTCATGGTATCCTCTTCATGAGATCACTCCAGCTCCCACCAGTCATTTGTGTTTGGAGTATCCGTCAAAACACAATGGTTGTACTGACACGATGAACATCCAACACTAAGAACAAACTCAATCTACTCCTTTTCAGACTAAGTTTGAAGTGGTTCCCAAAGTCAACAGGAGTCATGTATGCACATCTGAGTCCCCTAATTAATCTGCTGATTAAACAATAACTAGAAGCTGTGCTGTCCACAGGCACTACAATCATTACTTTTCATAACTAGCTAAATGCTTATGTCAGAACTACTGCTTTAGATTTTTTTTTTGCCCACTGCCTCATTAATCACCTGCTTTGATTGCCTAGGCTTTTTCCCAACATAGCAAATTGGTCTAGCTGTCATTTAATGGTCTGTGCTAAGTACTGCTACATGTTGTGCAACCCCTGATGCCTATTAAGTGAACCTTGCCCACTAAGAGCATTTTCAACTGAGAGGGAGAGATGATTCCAGGATACAATTCAGCAGTGGTCTGGAACAGCCAGAAAACATATCTAACAAAATGCAAAGAAAATGATCATGCAACCTTAACAGCAAGTGCTTAAAATTGGAAAGCACTCAAAGAAACTGCTGGTGTGGACCAACACTCTTTACTACGTATTGACACTCCTTTTCTTCAGCTAAACATGTCTGTTGAGCCACTTGCATTGGTGCTTTCCCCAGCTTTGGAGAGAGAACAGAAACAGTGTGAGGAAGACAAAACAGCCACAGGCATGGGGAGACTCCTACCTGTGTGCAAAACATTAGTCCTTTGGTTGCTTCTAAGACTCAGGCCAGTCCTAGCTGCCTGGAAGAACATTTTCCAACAGAATTCAGCTCCAGTTCAGAGAAAAATCTGTTTTGGACATTATTTTGGTGTAGTATATTGAGAAGGAGACACATATGTAGCCAATTACCATAGCCAATTAGGCTATGGGTGACTATCAGCCCAAAGAGGCTCCCTAGCACCGAGGTAGTCTTGGGCCCTCTGCTAAACAGAGTATAACTCCCAGTTGGACAAATCAACTCCAAACTTCTCTGGAATAAAGCCCCACCTTGCTCCTGAACAAGTATTATTCCCTTGCCAAACTGCAGTTCTACTGAGACCTCAACCATTTTGCCTGTGGGCTTCTCAGAAACAAACACACATAATTATTATTATTTTTATAATGGAAAAAGTTTCTTTTTCCATGCTGTCTTAACTCAAAGCCAGTCAATGCAATTTTGCTTAAGCTTTCAAACAATAATGTCATCTCAGAAATTTATACAGATTGTATTTTTGAATTACACTTGGAAACTTGGAAATCTGTGTCTATGTTGCAAGACAACAGATTGCACAATTATGCAATTGCTTGAGTAGTCCCAGATCATCCCACCACATGTAGGCTCTCAACTTAAGAATCAAATTTAAAAGTGCACCAGCCTCAGTCAAGACAGGCAAGTACCTCAGGCAGAAGTTCAGACCTTTAGTGCTGTAAATAGCGTGGAAGTGCTCACCTGCCTCCATTCACTAAAATGGAGCCTAAAGCAACCATACTCTTAGTGTAGGCACCATATCTGAATGCCTAATGGATAACTGTTGAGCTCATGCTGACTGTGCAGCTCATCACTCAGGGAAGCCAGGGATGTCTTTGCCTGGGAGGGGTCCACATTACACGGCTCCCAGCAAGACGTGAGTGTCTTGCACTGCACTGAGCAGTGATGTGCATANCTGGAAGGGACTGACACTCAGGCTGAACATATGCGAGTCCAGCAGTGGATCTGAAGAAAATCTACACCTAATCCTGACCAAGATGCGTAAATTCCACAGGTATATTATTTTTTTCCTGCAGGCACTCAGAGGCGTATTACTGCAAATAGTGCAGAGGAGCTGGGAGCATGAGGTACAGCTATGCCCAGCCACGACTTGGAGATGACTCTATTAAATAAACTCCCCTGAGGTGTTCAATTAAGGAGTCTTTCTCAGGACCAATCTAACATGCACCGATGGGATAAGAGTTGTCTCAAAGCTCAGTTGCAGCAGCTGTTCTCATTTAAAATATATCCAGAGGAGATGAAGGAGATATGCCCAAGCGTCCAGAATTCCTTCAACAAATTGTGAATGAGACATGAGATGAAAAATCTCTCCCCAGTGGACAACACGTAGACAAAGCTGAGCAGACACTGTTCTGCACTTTTTTGTTTCCCTCTGCTTTAATCAAGGACACTCCACAGTCATCTCAAAAAAAACAACCCCAAAACCAACCAACAAACAAACAAACACAACATAACCAGCAAGAAAAATGCTTTTCCAATGCCCATCAAGCCCAGAAACGTCAAGACTAAAGAAAAATAGATGGGGAAAATTCTCTGGGAAGTTGTTTAAAATACTTAGTACTTTAAAAAAATTTCCCTGTTTATTTTCAGTTCAACAAAGATCACCCCAGCGATATCAGCTCCTACTTAGCTAAAAGTGTGAACTATGGTATTTGTTAAAGACAACCTTTCCCACTAATATTAAAAAATAACTGAATAAAGTATTTCAGAATTTGCAGACTGTTCAAATCTGTTCTCCTACTTAATACTGGAAGTTTACTCTTGTCTCTTCCAAAAGTAGACAAACAAGCAACCAAGGATATTATCCATACCTTGGGTGATCATCTGCCTGTTTTACAAAGTTGTTGGGACACCAGCATAACCTGGGATGATACAAAATACATGTGCATCAGGGGAACCAGGTCTGGACCTCAGAGCCTAGCTAGATTTCCCAGATGACTAAACGGCTTTTGAAACAAGCAACATCTACAAGTCCTTCATGGTTACTGTGGTAATCTTTTAAACTTCACTCATTTTGTGTTGGGTGTAGTGAATAAATAGGCTTTTCTAATTATGGAATACATTTTCTTTATACCTGCAGAATGTAATCTACTAAATGCTGAGAAAATGTTATTCTAACATCTTCAGGAACTGACACCTCTGTAATAGGGACATTCTGCCTGCTCTGTGGTGAACAGGAACAGTAGATAAGTACTATGAAAAAGCAAATCTTTTCCTTCATCAAACTTCTTTGGTTGACTAAACTAAATGCATGGATTGCTCCTGTATTTGTTCACAAGTATCAATATCTCAATATCACTTTCCATTGCAGTTTTGGCAGTCAGGGACTCAGACTTCTAAGGTTTTGCGTCTGCTTCACTCCTAAAAACATCCTGAAACCCCTCTGTGCTTGGGACGAATGCTTCAGTTACAATTCTTCCTCTTCCATGTTCCTGAACTTTGATTTTCAAATAATAATTCCCTCTTCATAATAACTGTTGCAAAGAAATTACATTGCTCCCAAGAACAACGTTTCAAAGACTGTGGAGTAACTTTGGGGAAGTGACTGGGGTAAAGGCAAAGTATCTTTCCAATGGTGAAAAGTATCCATTGCACGTACCTGCCTGAAAAAGTGCTGTGTTGTTATAGCAAAGACGTCAAAGCCACAGCTGGCCTTTTTAAGCTCATCTCGAATACCGCTTAATTGCTGGGACTGCTCATCACACTTTTCTTTCAGTCTCTGAACGAACTGCTTCTCAGTGTCTCGACTCTCTCCTGGTTTGGGGGAGAATCCATTCTTTGGGGTGGTTGATCTTTGCTTGGGATGTCCTACAAAGGAGAGAAGAAAAGACCATCAGAATCACTTACTTTAAATGTGTGGACGCAACCTTTATGTGTTCCTAAGACCTTTGAGACTCAGCCCTGTAAAAGGAAAAAAGGTTTGTAGTGTTCACACAGTTCTATAATGACTTCCATAAAAAGCAAGAGCACAGCAAAATGTTTTCCTAGGGGCCAAAGCTCAAAGATCAAAGTCATCTCACGTCAGGCTCTGAGCCTGAAGGTTTGCTACATGTTGAGGAGAGCTGTCCTAAGAGTGTCTTACTGAGAACTGATGTTTTTACAGGAGGGATTCATGACACCTATTCCAGACATCTACAGGAGCAGAGGTCTGTATCTTGACATGTGATGCTGAACATTTCTGAATGGCAGTGAGAGAAAAGGGCAGTTCCAGGTAGAGATTCACCTTATCCTATCGTGGATATGGAAAACAGCTGGATGGCATTTACACCTTACACATGAGGATGTAAATGCCTCATGCTTGATGAATGAGGCAAGCTGAGCCTCAAGCTTGGTGAATTTGACAGAGGTTCCAGATTTCTTTTGCCTTCACAGTTTTCCTTTTGCCTTCATATGGGACAATGTGGGACTGGAGCTGTCCTTCCCTGAACGCAGACAGAGCATGGGGTGCTTGCTATTGGGATACAACTATTTCTTTTTATCAACAATATTGCAGTCTACCTTGCCAGTTTCCCTTGCTCTACTCTTTATAACACTTCTAAAGCTGCAACACAAAACAAATATATATAGAAACACCACCAGGTATCACATAATGCTGACTGGTTACACCACTGGCTCTACACGGCTGCCTTCACTGCACAAGAATCACACCACAATCACTATTTGGTCTGCCTGCAGAAATGGGTCCATCATCTCCCCTGATGCTCCAAGTTGGCTTAAAGAAGACTGATCCTGTATAAATACGTGAAACCACAAGTGTAGCATGTCTTTAGGATATCAATCAGCTCAATTACAGTGTCATATTCACATGAATGGCACAAGAACTAAAGCTTACTCATGATAAGCCACTTCAGAGAAGTGCAGCTTTCATCCTAAATTAAGTTCATATCCTACTTGAGTCAACTCTTCATTTCTCTAGATATACTAAGTTACAAAGCTGATACAAGAAGGGGTAGTGTTCTGGTAGTGTCAGGTTGATCAAGCCACTGCTTGGGATGTCCTACATCCCAAGCTTGGACAATCTGTTTTCTCTTTATCTTCTCAGCTTTCTGAGAACTCTCCTCCGCAAACATTTATAGTCAGCTGGGCAATACTTTTGCACAGCTTACTGATTCTTTCTGCTACCCTCAGTCTCTCCTCAGCTGATGCTTTTTAGCTCATTCCTGAATACTGGCCAGGAATCTCTGGTTCTCTTCCTCAGTGCTTCTCACTAGTCTCAAGCTTTTAGCCTAGGAGCTAAGGTCAGTAAGAAAGTGGGACAGAATAGAGTCATACACCTGGTGCCCACATGTTACCAGAGGTGGCAGACAGTGGTCTGGATCCAGAAGAAAAATGAACATTTCTGTATTAGGAGGAAGGGTTGGGTAGGTAAGAATCTGAAAAAAGTCCATAATGTAATTTTATAGTCTTGTAGTGTACAGTTACTGAAAAATAATACAGAAATAATGTCTTCAATCAGTCCTCATCAATGAATATAACAGTCTTCTGCCATGGATACCACCTACTCTTTTCCTAAAAGCCAGAAGAATCCTTCCACAGAGATGTATTTGATGGTAGGAATTTGAGTCAATTTGTGAAGCAGAGCATTGTTCCAGAGGTAATTTTGGCAGATGTGCTTTAAAATATTTCAGATCTTCAAAACTGTGACCTGGGTGTGTAAATGGATCCCTAGGGTGATTTTACTAGATCAGGCAGGGAAGCAGTATGGCTTTGCCAGAGTAATACCCCACGTATAGGAGTGTGCTCCTACTTTTTCAGATCCTGAGCTTGTGTGGAGACACTGGGACCATATCATCCAACATGCTTGACCACATTCTGGCTCCAGGCTAAGCTTACAGGGAGCTAGCTCCAGCAGAGATGCTCCCTCATGTCTCCAAGTACCTCATGCTGCAACTGCAAAGAGCCACAAGTGCAAAACAGCCTTTGAAACTCTTTGTGCCCATGACTTGCATTTGCAAAGAGGAATATCAGGTTTCACAACATGTCAAGACTAACTTCATGATGTTGCAAGACCTAAATAATAAAATATGGGATGTTCGAGAGGACTTTATGTCATTAGGGGAGTTCAGCCAGCATAGCTATTGCCCTCTATTCATTTTCATGTCAGTTAAAGCCTGTACAGCTATTTGTGCAGGAATAATACTTTCTTACAGATTCTTTCATTCATTTAAAGGGGCTCTTACGTGGGCAGTTGGTATTATCACAAAATAAGAAATTAATAAAAGCAACAGCCATAAATGTCTGTCTTTTTAGTGTAAAAATCTTGGGTTGTTTAGGCAGCATGATGACGTTACAACAGAAGGCACAGGGAGAAGCGTAGGGGGAAGCCCTTGAAATCAGTCCAGTCTTAATTAAAACAGCAACCCATCAGGTTGTTTTGTCTTCTATCTCTCTAGCTTTCCTATTCACTGGAACATTTCAAGTGCACATCTCTATCTTGTCTTTGCCAGTGTTATAAGCTGTCCTTGTAAATTAAACTGTGCTATTCTCCTCAGGGATAAGACTGATTTTCTCAGTTCATTTTGGTCTGAAAAGCAGCTTGCTAAGCTTATTCTGCTATTGATGTCTGTCTTCTGTTGCTCTGCACAAAACAGAGTAATATATTAATGATGCTGGTCCTGATGCTGAATGTCCTTTTTGCTGATGGTGGGACCAGAGGGGTAGACCTTGTGTGCACTGAAATCACTGAACCCCTTTGATCCACTTCAAAACTCCCAGGTCTTTTTTATCTACTTGAGTGTTTGAACTAAGGAGACATAACAAGTATATACTCATAATTAACATAGTCCATGAGGATTTAGATGGGGAATGCAATTTATTTGCCTTTTAACTGTGCAATTTCCAACATTTTGGTAAAGAATGTGAGGAAATTACTTCGAGAGGATTGATAACAAGCAATCTGTAGAGTGACAGGTGTCAGAAACAGATGGCACCGTCCTGCTATGGAGTGAAAGGAGAGCACCTTCACCTGTGTACACCTGCTCCTATACACAGATTTCAGGAATGGAGTTGCATCAGTAGATAAAGTGGAGATCTCTACAAGACCCTACATCTCAAAACACCCTTGCAAGTCTTCAGGAGGACTGATGCAAATTCTAAAGATCAGATTCAAGGCTCAAAAAAAAAAAAATGTATGACAGTCAAAACCCAGCACGGATTAAAAGGAACTGCATGTAAGGAGGCCAGTAGCAGAAGGAAAACAACCTAGAAACAGCACTCAGAAATTTTAGAGGCTATTCCATGGCCACATATAGCTGTCATGGAGTTACCTGGGGACACACATGCTCTTCTATTACAAAGTGTAAATGCCACATGGGTTTGTGATCCTGGTGGAATAAAATGCAGTGCTACTGCCCGTTAGCCCCAGCTACACTCACTCCTTGTCCTCTTCAATGGTTGCTTCGATTTTTTGGTGAAATTAGGTGTTAAATAGTTGAAAATATTGTCTGTCTTTATTGCTTAGTAATTACTGTTGTTCTTTCAAAGAATGCTAGAGGTTACTCTAAAAAAATGAAGGAAGATGAGGTTTATTTTCCTATTTTATACTTAACATTGATAAACAATTTAAGTTACCATAATTTCAGGCAATCAGGCATAAGAAATCTCAAATCAGTCTGATGGGGAGAGGACAGTTACTCTTATGAGAAAGAAGAAAGCCTTGAGGCCTCATGAATTACATATGTCAAAAATTTAAGACCTGAAAACCTTTAAGTCCCTTGTGGAAATGCAGGCCTCCTTAAGACAATACACAGAACAAATATCCCTGTGTTTCACTTTGCTTTCTAATTCTAGCGGACGCATATCGGCTGTGCTTTAACATGATGCTACAGCCACAATCAGTGCTGGTGCTTAAACTGGACTCCCACCGTTATAAACGCTGGTGGGCTGCTGGTCTGGCACTCTGTGCCACAAATTTTTCCTTGGATCTCTCTTAGTGATCTCACCAGGTGCAAAATAGCCTGAAAATTATATGATGCAGAGGACAATGTGATGTTCACCTTTTTACCTTGGTATCTCAGTAAGGATAAGAATTCTGAGAACTGTTGGTGCCTGGAAAGATTAAATTTAACCTTCATTTTTTAAAAATATTGTTGATTGGAAAGGAGAAGAATACAGATTGAGTTTAGTAAACATGAAGAGACTTGATGCAAGTTACAGGAGCTGAAGAGCTATTCTTAATCTTTTATACTTTATTATTAAATGAAGAAATATTAAGTCCTCCCCCCCATAATTATAAATCAAGTATCATACAGCTGTAGAGATGACATTTAATTTTTTTAAATAGTCTGAAAAATGAGGTAACAGAACAGGAGATAAACTGCAAGCACAATTAAATCAGTGAGACTATGCCCACTCATTTCAGAATTATTTAGATTTAGATCATCCAAAGGATCTACTTACAAAATCCTTTAGGCACCTCATACCTTTGTTAATGTACACTTAGCAGACATAAATAGGAATAGGTCCTCTTCATTTTAGTAAATAATCATTAGTATTCTTTAGAAATGCTAAAACCTTGTGTTTGTGCCCAGTGTTGGGTAAGCTGACAGTGGCCCAATGGCACCCTGAAGGTTATTTCTATGGATAATCCCTTTTCCAATTATGCATAGAAATAGCCCAGGAAATTCAGTGCCTCTGCACAACAGTAAGAGTAATGTACTTTTACTATAATATACTATCACTCCAAGTAACATGCTATCACTCCAGGTAATTGTCTGAAGTGTCTTTTATTTCACTGTATCTATCTGTTCTCTTTTTATATAACAAAAGTGTAATGAAAAAAAATTTCTTACAGTGGGTACATGTAATAGGAACAACTTTTTGTTTTGAAGGAGAGATGATTGTACTGTTGTAACAAAGAAAACCAATGTCTATTTAGCTCAAGCATTGGTATGATAAAGCCTGCTGTACTCACAGCCAGCTTAATGAACCTTGGACACAATCAATCCTTAGTTAACAATAGTACCTCTCAGATTTTAGTGCATTAACAAGAGATGCAAACCCAACAAGTTTAAATCTTCCCCGAAACAGTACTTTTGGGTTAATAAATACCTGGTGAATGGAGCTTGGTGGCCGTTACCGCTGATCTCTTAGGGGATGAGACAGATGGTCTGTTAGTATCCTGATCTTTTTGTACTTCTTTCTTCAGACCTATTTTAGAAAAAAAATAAAGTTAGAAAAAAACTTGTTTCATAATTCTAATTGCAATTGTGAAGAACTGTGTCGCTAAGAAACATACCAGAATGTCAAAATGTAAGTATTTCACCAATATACATCCTGGGTTTCGCACAGAATGTTGCTACACAGTACTCCTGTGTTGGATGCCACTCTGCCACTTCTGCAAGCATGACTGTCTGCATGTGGCTGAGGTGACATGCACAGCACTGAAGAAAGTCAGAAGAAGGCCTTACACACTATCTTGTTCTCCAGCCATCTCCACAGTCACAAATGTCATCAAGGCATAAACAGCTGCTCAGGTAGCCTATCCTATCTGTTCTCAGCTGTGTGTTCTGTCTCTTTGCCTTGCTGTGCCTTCTCATCCCAGGCTGGAGGAGAAGCAGAATAGGACTGTGCAAAGCTGACAGTGGGTCTCTGCCTGTGCAGTGGGTCAGGCAGGCCCAGAGAGGTGCAACACATTCGGTGCACAAACCTACAACATAATGTGCCAATGCAGGACACAACAGGGCCATACCACTGCCTTGCTGTCCACAAGGCTGAATCAACACCTGAGTTATGCTCATCTACGACTCAGAACTGTGCCAGGCTGCCTCCTCTCCTCTCCTCTCCTCTCCTCTCCTCTCCACCCTCCTCTTCCCT
>VZZY01014741.1:19719-42663 GCA_013400335.1 Eurystomus gularis
GCCTCGCCTCGCCTCGCCTCGCCTCGCCTCGCCTCGCCTCGCCTCTCCTCTCCTCTCCTCTCCAGATTACTCTTGAAGTCTGCATGTATCCTTTTTTCTGCAGCCACTAATTCTTCCCACTGACAGCATGGTGCCCCAGAGCTCTTGGGTTACCATCTCCAGAAACTTTGTGCTAGCCTTTCCTCTTCCTTTAATTTTTCAGTGTGAAGCAACTCAGCGCCTATTATTATTCCTCCCACCAATGGAGCTCTCTTGTTAAGGTCTCAGGATAGTCTGTCAGTTGTCCAAGCTCTCCAGTCATCAACAAACTCTTGCACCATGGAGATACAACTTTATCTGGAGGACAGGGAGGTAATCCTAGGTAGTCAGCATGGATTTACTAGGGGCAAGTCCTGCCTAACTAACCTAGTGGCCTTCTAGAATGAAGTGACCACATCAGTTGACAAGGGAAGACATATGGATGCCATCTATCTGGACTTCTGCAAGGCCTTTGACAAAGGGCACCCTCAGCAAATTTGAGGATGATACCAAGCTCGGGGGTGCAGTTGATATACCAGAGGAACAGGATGCCATCCAGAGGGACCTGGATAGGCTGGAAAGGTGGGCCCAGATGAACCTTATGAGGTTCAACAAGGCCAAGTGCAGGGTCCTGCACCTGGGTTGGGGCAACCAGCACTGTCAGTATAGGCTGGGAGAGGATACACTGGAGAGCAGCCCTGTGGAAAGGAACTTGGGAGTGCTGGTGGATGAAAAACCGGATATGAGCCACTAATGTGCAAAGGCAGCCCAGAAGGCCAACCACATCCTGGGCTGCATCAAAAGAACTGTGGCCAGCAGATCAAGAGAGGTGATTCTGCCCCTCTACTCTGCTCTGGTGAGACCTCGCCTGGAGCATTGCATCCAGTTCTGGAGTCCCCAGCGCAAGAAGGATGTGGACATATTGGAGAGTGTCCAGAGGAGGGCCACCAAAATGATCAGGGGAATGGAGCATCTCTCATATGAAGACAGGCTGAGAGAGTTGGGGCTGTTCAGCCTGGAGAACAGAAGGCTCCAGGGAGACCTTATAGTGACCTTCCAGTACCTGAAGGGGGCCCACAGGAAGGCAGGGGAAGGTCTATTGAAAAGGGTTTGTAGTGATAGGACAAGGAGTAATGGTTTTAAGCTAGGAAAGGACAGATTTAGGCTGGATATTAGGAAAAAGTTCTTTAACACAAGGGTGATAGAACACTGGAATGGGCTGCCCAGAGGGGTGGTGGAAGCCCCATTCCAGGAATCATTCAAGGTGAGGCTTGATGGGGCTCTGAGCAACCTGACCTAGGTAGAGAGTTTGAGTAGGGAGGTTGGACCAGATGATCTCTAGAGGTCCCTTCCAGCCTAGAACATTCTATGATTCTATCTGAAAGACAAAGCGGCCACCCAAGCTCAGCTCACCTCTCCTGCCCACCCACAAATCCCATCAAAATAGCTGTGGGGACCATGCAGAGCACAGTATCACAAAAGCCCTGCCCTTCTGGTTTACCCACAGTGTGACAGTCACAGGCACAGGCTTTCATGAAGAAAACACTCACCAAGGAAGTAAGAAAAAGAGCAAGGAAAAGCAAATCTCTGAGGCATTACTGTTTGCTTTCCTTTTTCATGGTCAGTGTTGAGGGTTGTATTTTAGTCTGCAGGACTGTGTCACAGCCCTTTGTTAGGCAGGAAAATGAGAGATTTAAGACAAACCACTTGTCATAATGGAAAAACAATGTTTGACTCATTAACTTTCATGTCTCTCATGAATATTTTTATGAAAGTCTTGTAAGAAAATATCCCACAGAATCTTGAGTATCTGAAGCAGGAAAAGAAAACCATATTTTCTTGGTGGTGCTTAAAGACAGTGACAGTCCAAAGCTAACTCTATCTTCCTTTTTCTTAAAGTAAATGTGATCTGGCTATTTCAACAGTGGAGAAAAGTCATAATTTTATAAGGGTATCATAATCTTCAGAGACACTTAGAGATTACTAATTTTCTGCCCTCTCCAAAGCTAGTAACTGTTGCAGTATTTGGCTTATTTTTGATGCGTCAATCACCTTTCCACTTCTGTCTGCATCAGGATTTGCAAGGAGCGAGCTGCAGATGCAGCATTTGCCACGCACCAGAAGACAATCTTCATATTTTCTAGCACCATCTCCCAGCACTTCATTGCACAGTGCTTCTGTGCAGAGCACATGCACATGCACAAACCCCATGTCCAACTATTTGTGGGAGGATGACACAGAAGAAAGTCTAAGACCCTCTTCAGCTCCCACCAATGTTCACATGCAAATCACATCAGAAAGACTGAACTTCAGTAAAAACTGAACTCATCTTCATACTTTTACTTTGGTTCCTCTCCATTTTCTCTGCTGTTTGTAAACTGGACATGTTCATAAAATCATAGAATCATTAAGGTTGGAAAAGAGCTCTAAGATCATCAAGTCCAACCGTCAACCCAACATTACCAGGACCACTAGACCATGTCCTGAAGTGTCACATCTACACAGTTTTTTAACACCTCTAGGGATGGTGACTCCACCACTTCCCTGGGCAGCCTCTTCCAATACTTAATCACACTTTCAGTAAAGAAATTTTTTCCTAATATCCAATCTAAACCTCCCCTGGCACAACTTGAGGCCATTTCATCTCGTCTTAGCACTAGTTACTTGGAAGAGGAGACCAACACCCACTTCTCTATGACCTCCTTTCAGGTAGCTGTAGAGAGCAGTAAGGTCTCCCCTTAGCCTTTTCTTCTCTAGACTAAACAGTCCCAGTTCCCTTAGCCGCTCCTCATAAGACATGTTCTCCAGACCCCTCACCAGCTTTGTTGCCCTTCTCTGGACCTGCTCCAGCCTCTCAATGTCTCTTATACTGTGACATCCAAAACTGAACACAGTACTCAAGCTGTGTCCTCACCAATGTGGAGTACAGAGGCACGATCACTTCTCTAGTCCTGCTGGTCACACCATTTCTGATACAGGCCAGGATGCCATTGGCCTTCTTGGTCACCTGGGCACACTGCTGGCTCATGTTCAGACGACTGTCCACCAGCACCCCCAGATTCTTTTCTGCTGGGCAGCTTTCCAGTCACTCTTCCCCAAGGCTATGATTCTCATTTGTGATCAATACTTTTCAAGTGAAGTGACTGACGATATAAATTTCCTGTGTTTGCCGTCTACTACACCATACCTTGCTAAAGAGCAGCACATAAAGTAAGTTTATGGTGCTGTTTCATTACTAAGGATCAAGCAAAAGCAACTTGAGATGGGAGCTATGAGACAAAACCAGAGCTTGTTTTGTAGGGTATAGTTACAGAATTGAGCATTTTTTTTCATGGAAATGAGGCTTTGATTTTTCTATGGTTTTCAAAATAAAATGTGATGCACAAATGGGCTATATACCAAGCTCCTCTGCAAACTTCACTATGGCAAATGTCAAACACAGACAATGGTAGGGAAAGCGTGTTGTCCTTATGCTTTCAGCAGTGACAAGAGGCATATACATAAGGAATTACTTTTGTTTCTGAGACATTTTTTATGAGGAACACCTCAGAAATCAGTTTAGCCTCTTAACCTTAAGCAAGGAACAGATCCCCATTTAGGGCTCAGTTGAAAGAAAAGAGAGCAAAGAAGCAAAGAAGCTCAGCAAGCACCATAGTTCCGCAGAGGGCAAGGCAAGGTCTTTGGAGAGCAGCAAGAGTCACACATGGGTGCAGATGGTGATGCCTGTCAGGGTGGCTGCACAGGGGATGTCGTCCCCAGAAGTTGGGAGACCAGCAGAGCCTGAAACAAGTTGCAAGCAAAAGTGCAGACAGATGTATTGGCAAGGTCAGAAGAGTAGGATTAATAACAAGGAGGGGAAACAAGGATAACCTCCATCCTCCAGTTTACAAGATTATGAACGCTCCTAAGCTCTGGTAGGGGCAGCAGTGCAGCAAGCGAGGAAGCGAGGAGGGTTTATCTAGCAAGGGAAGAGCCAGTGCATAACACAGCCCCGCTAGGAAGGGGCTGGGGAGAGGGGTACAGGGAGCTAGTGATTATTCAACTTCTCCTTCATAAGTAGAAAGGTGGCCTCTCTGTGGCCCTCCTTAGCAGAGAGGGATTTAGGAAGCAAGCAGCAGGCAAAAGAAAGGACAGTCCACAGGAGCAAATTGTTATCGTTCTGCTAAACTCATCACCCACAGGGAAATCTTAGGGGAAGAGCTGTCCCTGGCATCAGACCTCTTATAAACAAGAGTTAGTGCTGAATGTTTTTCTAAAAACTGGGTTGGTTCTTTCTCTTCTCTTTTTAAACAACAGCTGTCAGTTGCTTAAAAGAGAAACATTCAGAAAACATGTTTATTTCAAAAGATGCTCCCGCAAGGAAATTCCTTTTTAAATGGCAAGTGTTTGGGCTCTGAATTTGTCATTTCACAAAAACCTAGAATTTCAGGTGTAAACAAATTTGTAGGATAGCATTGGTGTGATGTTCAGCATAATGCTGTACCACAGAGTATGGCACAGCAGGAGGTTATACAGTCTGATCAGCATGTACTGGAAGTAACCCAAAGGTTATAATGTACATAAAAAGTTTGATGCTCCATTGTAACTCAGGAAACAAGGCAAACATTTCAGTCATTATTATGAGCATGTAAAACCTCAGATAACACTTTAGCTGTCATATGTATTTTGAAATGTCAAAGGTATTGCGTGTACAATCATAAAATGATAAAAAATACCTAAAATATAATTACAAAATGAAATCAAGCACCACAAGTATATATTTCTTGAACCTGCACAAGGTATTAATTTTGTTCTAAATTTTTCTTTTCAAATGTATATTAACTCTGACCTGGAAAAAAAATTTACTTCAAACTCTTAATGTTATCACCCACAGGCTGGAAATACAGGACTCCAGTTAGCTCTGAGCTAAATGCCTCTGCATTAGCTTTGTTCCTGCTGGCTGCTTAATCAAGGCTCTTAGCACTGAGCCTCCCAGCAAAAGGCTCCTGGCGGGGCAGGAACTACCACTAACTTCCAGGCTTCCAGGAGCACCTTCCCTCCACTACAGGAGCTCATGGAGCAATAAGTTTTCTTTCCTGTAGCCAGGAATCAAAGCCACAAACTACTAATTTTTGTATGAATGTACATCCTATTTAAGGTCACAAATCTAATGTTTCCTCTCTTTTAAAAGCTAGACTTGTGTACAGAAATGGATATTTCAGGCCATGAGATAACTATGAGCATAAATACTTGTTCCTGTTTCCTACTAGCATGGTGACAGCATTTACTTTTGAAAATGCATCCAAATGCACCATTCTGTAAAGGTATTTACCTTTCCTAATTAGCAGACACATCCTGCTTCCAACCAAACAGAAGGAGGAAAGGCACATTCATTAGAAACAGAAGGTAAAACACTCCAGACATGTTAAATCATTCAGCAATCACTTGGAAAAACAGCAGGCAAACAAAGCCACTTCTTCACTCCCCTGTCATTGCTGAATGCTAGCCTAGGAGTCAGAGCTAAATACACTTTATCTAAGACATCTTCTCAAGAGCCACTGTAGAATCAGCGTTTGTATTTGCCTGTATCTTTACGAGACTTTAAAAGGCAGTACAGTGGGATAGCCTTCAATCTGCTTTCACATTTTAGGCCGAAAACATGTTAACAAATTACAAATTGAGTATTTATTCCAAAACAAATCCTAACATGCTGTAGATATCATTAACAATTCAATGGGATTAGCTGCACTCAGTTGGATTCCAGCTCTTCTCAGGTGTATTTTATGAGATAACTCATGCAGTCTGCAAGTTTAAAAAACCCCAAGGAGGGGTTTTCAGTTGCTCTCTCACACACACAGAACCACTTCAAGCTTTCCTCAGCCTTTCCTCCTGATACCCACAACCAGTCATGTCCTTGGTGAGTAATGACATATCCATGCATGCATTGCTTGAGACAAAATGAGCAGAGCTGGAAATATGATGGATTCTGTAGAATAAGAGCTGTCTAATTCTCTCTAGAGACTCTCTGCTTCCTATGATCTATGAGACACTGAAAGATTGTGAATAAATAAGTAGATGTAGAAGAAAGACTATGTATTTGTTGAAGCAGAAACTGCTAACACTTGTGCTTTTCCTTTGTGTTTGTTTCAAATTTAAAGTCAATCTGATAAGAAAAAAAAGAACAACGACTATTTCACTGACTTGTCTGAAAGTGATTGTTTTCTTTCTATACCAAAAAGAGAAGACTCTTTATCTAGTACTAAAAAAAACACTAAAGGAAAAAATAAACTTGACAAAACAAACCATTCTTTGGACTGAATAGGAATTCAAAACATCCAACGTTAGTTGCAGAGGTTAAACAGCTACTTCTCATCCTGTTATTTTACACGGATCCCATGACATTTTATTGTCAGTTCCTCACAGTTGTGCACGTTCCAGGGTGCTTCCCAGAACAGAGGTTGGAAAACTTGCTGTTGAATGTTTCACTTTCACCTGCAGCATAGTGCTGCATATAGCTGTGTTCAGTACAGGAACAACGTGAATGTAATCCACCACATATTCACTATTCAGCTTTTAGCGGAAAGTGTTTGCCAAGGGGAACAAAGGGGCAGCAGATTTTTCTCCCTTCATTCCTGCAAGACCACAGGTGCTCACTTTTCTCCCCTCAGCTGACCTTAGCTCATCCCTCTCCCTACTGCTGAGGTTGTGCTGCCTGGATTTTGCAGAAGCTAATTAAAGAAAGCCCATTCTACACCAAAAACTTGCTGGTGAAGCTGTGATAACATCGGTCTCCTATTTTTCGTCTTGACTGGTTGTATTTAACAGCCTGCCCTGTTACATACGATTTACTGATGCTTGTAAAAGCACAGGAGTTGACTGGGTTAGTTTTTTGAACAATGTCTTTGATTGTCTTTAATTTAATGGGCCAAGTAGAAACAAGCTGCTCAAATGAATTCCTTGTTGCTACTGTCAATGTACTCAAATTAGGAGGTTTCTTATGGGGAATAACAGTCACTTGCCTGTGAGATAAACATTAAATAAGAATGATAACCAAGCTGAAATAGGTATGCTGTAACACACATGCCCCACATCCCACAACAAGGCATAGAAAATACAAAATCCTTCAGTTCTCTAATTTCATAGACCATTGGGTAGCATGTGGGTAGCGTGCCTTGTGGACAGAGCTGAGGTCTGGAATACACAGCACCCTGATGCTCAGGGGTTTGGATCAGGGCTGCAGGCACAAACAAGGCAGCCCGGAGCTGCATCCATATGCTGAGGGTGAGCCAAAGTTTTCAAAAGACAGCAGAGTTTAAAGATACCAATCTGGATTTTCTGTGGGCTTCTATGTTCTGAGAGAAGTATGTGGCTGAACAAAACTAGACAGAGATGAGACCACGGAGGAAGCTGGGCTACATGAAGAGAATAAAAACTATGAAGAATTGGTCAGACATAAACCACTTTGCAAATCCTTACACACAGTAATAGAGCCTTACTTTCTTTTTTTCCTGAATTGTACGCAGGTCTTGTTTCCTTTGTGGGACCCCTGCACTCAGCTCCCCAGTGCAGATCTACCTTTAAGCTAGATGTTTCTATTCATGAGTTACTCATTCTGAATGTGCAAAAGAGGCCACAGCACAACAAAATAACACATTGGTTGATGTGCCTATGGGGGCACATTTATTTGTCTGTGGGCCTTAGATATTTCTAGGACACAGAACTGCACGATCAGCTTTGTCAGAAGGACCTCTGAAGTCCTCTGGTTCAGCTTCCTTCTCACAGTGGGTTGCACTAGAACATGTTGTGCAGAGCTTTATCCAGCTAAGTTATATGTATCTCCCCTCCTAACCTGCCTTGCTGTACGCTCCAATCCCTTGATCGTATTGGTGGTCCTTTGCTGCTCTCATTCCAGTATCTCATAGTGTTCTTGTCCTGGGATTCACAAAACTGGACACAGTTGTGAGTGGCTGCAAAAGTGCTGAATAGAGGCATAGGACCACTAATGCTGCAGGCCACACTCTTGCTAATGTAGCCCAGTATGTAGCTAGTCTTTCTTGCTGAAAGGGCTCGTTGTAGGCTCGGGTTCAACCTGCCTGGCAGGAGGCCCAAACAGGGCCTTTTGGCAGAGCTGCTTTCCAGCTGGCTGGCCCCAGCCTCTCCTGTTGCCTGGGGCAAGGGTTCGCATTTGCCTTTTTAAACTTCATGAGGTTCCTGCAGGCCCATTTCTTCAGCCTGGCAAGGTCCCTCTGAACTGCAGCTCTGCCCTCCAACATATTGACCAATTACCCCTGATCAGCTGTTATCTGTGAGCTTGCTAAGGGAGCACTCTATCCTACTTTCCAGGTTTTTAATTAAAATGATAAGCTATATTTGCCCAGTATCAATCCCTAATGGATGCCAAAATCTGCCAGCTGGACTTTGTACCTCTGATCACAACATCCTGAGCCTGATGGTCTATCCAATTTTCCACCCACCTCATTGTCTGCAGCAAGCTGAGATACTCCAGGACTTTTTCCCAGACAATCACAGAAGAACCTTGGTATGAGAAGGGAATTGCAGGAAGAGGTTTCAGGCCACACTTGTGCTGTTGAGTGGCTACCAACATAATTTTATGTGGAGAATATGTCATTCTGAAACCTGATCTGTGTGAGCCCCCTCCAGAATTGGAAACCTGGAACAGACAAAACCAGTGCTCCTGGCCAGGAAATAACCTGGGTCTAAAGCAATTTAATTATAATCAACTGATTGCAGTGCTGGGTGAATGCTCTGCACTGCTTCTGGATCTATGCAGGTAAGCCTTGCAAGGTACTGTACTTTGTGACTCTCCAGACTTGTCAGTACCAGCTCAGGAATTGCTGCCCATCCGAATTTCCTTTTCATTGCACAGCTCAGACGTGCTCTTCTTGGATTATTAACTGCTGTGGTGTGTTATACTGATGGTTTTTTATGCATCCTGAAGGGCTCACCACATACACCACTAACTGCACCATGTCAAACTGAAGGGTTTTGCCCAAATTATGACTGAATTAGATACTAGGTTGATTTAAGATCTAAATTGTCCCATGGTGAACATTAATCTAAGAGGTTTCTAAAACACCCTGTGAGGGTGGGAAGTTGTTAATCTGCTGTCTCTGGACATTGCTTTCTGCTGATATTCCCACATGTCCAGAAAAAAATAAAACAGACAATTCAGTATATGTGAGCCTCAAATATTATATATTTTTAACATCTGTGGAAAGAGGAAAGCTCATAGGTCTTTTCCAAGGTGGATCTTAGCTACAAAGTTCCTGATGGAGTCCTGTTTTCACCTGTGTTTAAACAAAATATGAAACAATAACAGAAATGGTAAATATTAGTTAGGTTATTACTGTATTTCTCAAAGCAGCTAATATGTTTAAGTGAATTAAAAGCACCTGTCTCACTTTTTCTAGTCAAGTATACTTTTAAAAATTTATTTTATATATGTTGATAGGCATGTAAATATGAAAGGGATCTAATAACACAAAAAAAGGACTGTGCAACACACCAAAACCTAATTAAGTGCACTCTTCTCATAGACTGGTCAAAAGACAATAAGTTCATATCTTCAAAAACCATTTGCACAACAGTGATCTCCACTGCTATTGTCCCACACTAGAATTTTTTTTTAATCATCTGAATCACCACACAGCAGCAGCTATAGAAGTCCATTTTCATTAATTAAACATGTTTTATTCCCTGTAGTCCAATTTATTTGACAAGCACTTTTAGTGAAATATCTGGAGTATAATCTCTCTGGAGTAGTCATCTTCTTTTTTTTTCATAAGAATTTACAGCACAGGTGGTCTTCTCAGGTAATATCTAACACATGAAAGCTTTCAAGTAATTTTTGTTGGTTATTTTCCACTCATTAATATAGATAGATTTACTCCTTTGTGAATTAATTTACTATTCTTACATAGTTAAAATGAGGTACATCTCTGAAATACTAATGTAATTCTTAAATCAACTGATATTGCACTCTTTCAGAAATATTTATATTTAAATGACTGCCATCATCTTTGTGAAATACTTTCTCTTTTATTTTCATAAAATATGCTACATGTGTCCACACACTTTATCTGTAACTATAGAGTGCTCTAAGCATTTTAGTAACTGCAATGTCTTCCACAGGAGGATGGGCAGATGCAGTATGTGTTTATAAACTTATAGGCAACATGAAGCTCTATAGCAATTACTACTAGGTGATTGCTAGGAGTATTATACAGTATCTATTATCTCATTCTCCAGCTACACAGAACACACAGAAAAAATCATTGTGGTTTCCTTACTTTTCAGAAGCTTTACTATATGGCTGACTTCAGTAGTGCTGCTCATGGGGCAGCCTGGCCTTCTGACTTTGGCTGAATGAGGCTGGTGACTTCTTCCGTAAATGCAAAATTCACCTCTAAGGTCATGTTATTGATTCACTTTTTCTTATAGGAAAATATGGTTCACTTTCAAGATGGTGTTGTTTTGTGTTGTAAGTCCTTTCTGCTGGACACAGAGACTTCCCCCCCACCCACAAGGAGGGGTATGTGGTACAAAGATACGTGTCTCACTCCCAGCTAAAAGCTTCCATCCATGGCAGAGACTATCCCTGTCTCCTCAGTCACAGTCTCTGTGCAGTGTCTCCTACCATGGGGCAAAAAAGGAATAGAAAATTGTGGTGACTCTATAGCGGGCTGTTACCAGTTCAGCTACGGAGAAACCGAGCTGCAAAGATGGAGCATAAACACATGCCCCACCAGTCATGCCTTTGCAGATGTTGCCCTCATTATCTAGCTGCACATTTCAGATGAGCTGCATCTTTTATCTTCTAAGGCTACCCTGGCAACGTGGAGCTAGATATCTTATACATTTATTAAAAAACTCTTGATGCTGCTAACCAGGAACATGATGAAACATGACAAGAATAAATCGATGTCCAGCTAAGACTTTCTGAGATGTATTGTTGACGCTCTGAGTCTTCCCTTATAGACTCCTTAATACATCACATAAATGAAAGCACATGTAGTAGGAAGGTTGTGCTCTACAGCCCTCCTTAAAAATTGTATCTAGGTCTCTTGTAACTGCATTCCCTTTGAGACCAAATACTACCTTAAATAGAGGGCATTCAAAATGGTCACTGGATATAAGATAATCTGTAATGTCATTCATTCAAGAACATATTAACTAATTTATCTTTTCTATTGTTCTGTTTTCCTACAACATGGCTGCTCTTCTGTTCTTTGGATTGTCTGTGCATGCAATTGCCAGTGATCAAATATGGTAGTTTGGAAGAATATTAAAATTCTATTCATTCCACTGTTTTCAAGACATTTCATTTCTTCATTTTGGAGTACTGGTGAAGGTTTCTTCAGTGTTGCTGTTGCAGTGATGAGGCTGGCTGCCTCCCCAAGCATAACAGTCACTGTCTTCATGACATGGCAGTGTCAGTGACCCAAGGTGTGTGGGGGTCTGGATTACTTTTTACTATATCTTGAAACATTCTTGAAACACTGATTTTACCTCTCTGCTCCCTTACCATTATCACTCTGCTGCCCTGTGTTGTTCAGCAATAATGCCAGACCTGCCCAGCATAGACTGGTAGCCTGTACCAGTGATTGTTCTTTCCACTTTGCAATATTACTAGCAGAGCTTTTGCAGTGTCTGTACATTCAGACTTGCAACCTTTACATCCTCTATCTGCTGCAGGACATCCTTTTGGAGACTGGCCTCTTCAGCACACACATGCACTTTCTCTGCCATATTTAAAATATGGTATCTGACACAATTGTAAAGAACCTTTGTTAGGTGCCTTTGTTTGCCTGGGATCAGAAAGCCCAAAGCACTATGAACACTTCACTGCCCTTTCTCCACTTGCTTCATTTGATCAGTAGCATCTTCCTTCTCATTTAATAGAGTTCAATTTTTAAAAGGTGGGTTTGTGCTTCATCATTTAGAAGACGTGCAAAACTGTCCAAACGATACCTAAACAGAAGATTTTACATTCTATAGGGCTCCCTATCATATTGGGATCTAGAGACAGTGTTCATATATTATTGCTTTGATTTATTTCGGCCTTTGTTTCTATCAGACACTTAGCATTGTGGGGAACCATGACAGCTTTTTAATAAAAAGGAAAAAACATGACTTGACCACAGATACATCTGCTGCTACTTTGGCTCATATAAAAATTAAACCAGAGCATTGGACTAATGTAGTTTCTTTTGCTTCTGTCTGTTGTGTTTAATAACAGGAACTTCTTAAACTTGCCAGCTGTCCCTGTTCAGGATCTGTGTCTGATTGCATAACACAGCCAGGTAACCCTTATTTTACAAGCTTAGTTTCCTTCCAGAATAAAACAGGAAAGTTTTACTTCACCTAACTGAGTGTCCCCTATCAACACCAGACTATAAATTCAGTGTGGTGGTGGAAAACGGCTGCATGCACTGTTCCATCCAGTTTTTGCTTGTACAGAGGTGCCTTGCCAGGAGAAGGCTGAGCAGGTGACTGGAGTCCCTGACCTTCAAAGTGGGAGTGAGTAATCTCAGCTCTTTTCCAGTTGTGGTGGATCTAAAACAGCCTGGCAGCATCCTTCTTGGCTCTCTGCTACTGTGGCTTGCATAAGCAAACATGTGGCTAATTCCCATCATGCCTCTGACACGGAAAAGCCATGGTGGGCTGTTGGATTGAAACTACCTCTTGTTCTGCACACTGATGGCTTCCCGGCTGTGACAAAGCTTAGGAAATGTGAGCAGAGTCAGACTGATGGCCTTGCAATGGGGAGAACAAAACCAACGGCTCTCCGGTGCAAGCCGGAACACTGCACCTCCTGCACAGGGCTCACCACGCATATGGGTCCATGCACCTGCAGACAAGGAGAGAGCACTGCACTCTGCACAGCCTGGGGGGAAATAAATCCAATTCAGAAGCTACACTGCTTTGTCTCTGATGGGTTTGTTAACTCAGACACAGCATGGCATTAACAGCACTGTACAGCTCTCAACTCACATGTTCACTTTTGGCCATTTTGAAACACAGGCAAAGAGCTTCCTTTTGTGTGCACTCATAGAAGCAGACATAGTTACTGGAGGGTTATATAAAGACAATAACAAATGCTCTGAAAGAAACTACACAAAGACTAAGTGATGAAACAGAAAACATCTACTGACAACCTCAGGACAATGAGTAAATGAAGGTTATTTGGAAGGAAGAAAATTGGAGAACTTCTCATAATGATCCAAATTCTGTATGGTATTTTACTTTCAAGTTTTGTCTCCAGAGGTAGTACGATCTAGTTAAAAAACTATTTTTTTTTGTTTCACAGGTTAAATAATTTCATAGATTAAAAACACAAATTAAAAGTTAACTAGATTTCCACCAGCCTTAGTCATTCTTTCCCCATCCAGTGTTTGTGCCCTGGTGTGATGGCACTCTTTCTGGAAACCTACTGCTTGATCAATACTGTTTTGTATTAGATTGTAATTTCTGCTCTCCTGTGTGCATCTGAAATTTGGAACCTGTGCAACTCAGAGGTGACAGCTGAGCCATTCAATTAGTCCTGCCTATGTCAGATTTTGTGTGCCCACATTAACATGATTGCATATCAAACACCACAGTTCCAGCTCATTGCAGTGCCCAGTACTGAAACCTCCTGGGCAAGGACTCCTCATGTGAAGCTGCACAAGTAGTAAAAGACCCGAGCCTTTTCGCCTGTGACAAAAGAAGCCTGGAGGCCAGAAGAGCTCCTCTACAGAAACTTGAAATAGCCCTTTAAAGCTTATCATGCCCATGCCACTAGTTGGAAAATAAAGACTTTTGGTGGAGATGTCTAGGGGTAAATCTGATGCTAATCAAATACTGCTGTAGTTGAAATGATGTAATTTAGCTAGGGACTAGAGAGAAAAGGAAGCTCAAAGGAAAATGGGAAAAAAAGAGGAAGAAATCTTGAAAAGGAAAGAAAATAAATTGTACCACCTTTTATCCATATCTTCTGTTCATAGATTGGTCCAGTCCCCAGTTAATCAGTGCAGATGATCTAAGTAAACACTTTTCTGACAGTAAGAGACAGTCACTCCGGATATCCTCCTCCCCTGACTTCCACTTAGCTGGACTACATAAGGCAAATGGTTTCAGCTTAATTTTCCCTGGCAGATTTTCTAAGCCACTGATTATAGCAGTAAGTTCCTTACTGCAAATGTTGAGCTAACCAGGACCATTGGGTTTGCACGGCAAGATTTTGGTAGCAGGGGGGCTACAGGGGTGGCTTCTGTGACAAGATGCCAGAAGCTTCCACCCATGCCCATAGAGTCAATGGCAGGGGGCTTCAAGATGGATCCACCACTGGCCAAGACCAAGGCCACCGGTGAGGGTGGTAGTGCCTCTGTGATGACATATTTCACAAGGGCAAAAACTGATGTGCAGCAGTAGGTGGGAGAGAGGAGTTGGAATATGTGAGAGAAACAATCCTGGAGCAGAGATTCCCCTGCAGCCTGTAGTGAAGTCCATGGTGAGGCAGGACGTCTCCGTGCAGCCCGTGGAGGTTAACAGTGGAGCAGATATCCACCTACAGCCTGTGGAGAACCCTACACTGAGGCAGGTGGATTCCCAAAGAATGCTGTGATCCCATGGGAAGCTCATGCTGCAGCAGGTCCTGGCAGAATCTATGGACCCATAGAAAGAGAAGCCCACACTGGATGAGGTTTGTTGGTAGTACTTGTGACCCCATAGGAAGGACTTACACTGGAGAAGTTAATGGGGGATTGTCTCCTATGGGTGAGACCCCACACTGGAGCAGGGAAGAGAGTGAAGAGAAAGGAGTAGCAGAGACAACATGTGATGAACTGACTGCAACCCTCATTCTCCATTCACTTGCCCCACTTGGGGGGAGTAGGTAGAGAAATCTGGGGTGAAGGGAGGTGTGGGGTGAAGGTGTTTGAGGATTTGGTTTTATTTTTCAATACCCTACTCTGATTTGATTGGCAATAAGTTAAATTAATTCCCTCAAGTCAAGTCTGTTTTTCCCATGATTGTAATTGATGAGTGATGTCTTCCTGTCCTTAACCAATGAGCCTTTTGTTATATTTTTCTTCCTCTGTCCAGCTGAGGAGGGGGAGTGATAGAGCAGCTTGGTTGGATCCTAGCATCCAGCCAAGGTCAACCCACCATACCAGGTTAATCTATCTTGACACTGAGTGACCAGAACTAATAATGCATAAAGTCCTTGTCTTATATTCTGTACTGATTTTTTCTTCCCAGTTTCATTTGCAGTGTGTGTTATCAAACCTATTGGGACTTACATAGAAATGAAACACCCTGTTGAATAAGAGCCAGACTGGATAGTCTGGTGACTTATGAAAAATTATTTGTTTTGGATAAAATCTGAATTTGATGGAATTTCTATACTCTTATTGAAACTCTCTCTTTTAAAAATCTTTACTATTCTGCTCACGTACACAACATACACATACACAACTCTTTACTCAAAACCATGAAGTGGCCTATCCAAACTGTCTCTCTAAAGGAAAATGCTGTGTGGAAAACAAGTCAGATTTGTATTTCTGCATAATGTTCTCTCTCAATAGGCAGATATGAAGCTACAATATTTTAGGGACAGAAGTAGAAAAGCAATTTAAAAAACCCCCAAACCCTAAAGAAGAATCTTAGCAGAGAGGGGACAGTAGAAATAGGAAAACAATAAGGCAGTGTAAAAGCAAGGGACGATTCATGAAAGAGGAAGCAGGGGTTGTTTCTATTAGAAAAAAATGTAGAGCCACGAAAACTGCAGGGGTAAAGAAAGATTAGGTATGTCCAGGTTCTTGCAGCTCCAAGCTTCCAGCTTACTAGTAGCAATAGAAAAGCTCTCTGAAAAACATGGTGGCTGTAGGGAGCAACTTTATGTCAGATCATCTGTGGAACAAATCCATGTACTGTTTAAGTCGAATAAGTCAATATTTCACTACTGCCATACAAACACATTGGAGTATGTTTCACTCACTAAAATACTCTGTATTCCTCACATAGTGTACAGGTACAGGTGTACCTCACTTACTTTGTTGTCTTATTGATACGTGAAGTGCTTTCCAGGAATATAAATCCTGAAACCATATTCTTCCTTCCCCTCCACACAAGAAGATGCAATATTAACCTTGGTAACCACATGCAAGAGTTCAATAGCCACTTCAGGCACAGGCTTCTCACCAGTAAGTTCCTTCAATTATGGCTTTAAAAATGACTGTTTTTAAATGATCACTAATGTTTCTTTCCCTTGAGGTGCTTGGAGGATCTCCTAGGGCATGAAGAAGCAGGAATGAACATGGAGACACATAGAGACTGCGGTGTGCAAAGGCTTGCTGTGGTTTCAGTAGTATCTCTTGAGGAGATAGTCTCTGTTCCTCTGTGAAGAACTCTAATGCCTTTAATGAGGCTCCTTGGGGCACTCTGAGATCTTGGCTGATGGACGTCCAGGGGCCATTACAGTGCAGAAAAATAAGTGCTGGGGCTGCATTAGACAGAAAACCAATGGGACAAACAGGAGCTGGAACAGGGTAGGGAAACATTGTCTAGCACTAGGTAGGAAAGTGCTTGAAGCTGCTTGAGTTGAGATGTCATCTGTACCAGGGGATAGGGTGTCTACAAGCCATGCTTTAAAATGTATTTTATAATTATGACCAATAATCATATTGACACTGCTTACAAGTCACAGTGAACGGCCCTAACTCATCCATTACACCCAAACTCCAGTCTCTACGTCGCCAGCACCCAGTGTGTAATAGATGCTCACTGTCAGAGGTACACTCATCCCTCCCCAGTGAGTGGACAGGCAGATGGGCCAGTGTTAGCAGCCCTCCAGGGCAGGAAGCATGAACTGCTCCTTACTTGCTCAAAAGTGGTGAGTCCTGCTCAAGAAGACACACCACTACACCCTTGCCAGTTGGAACCTGGCATTCATACACCATGTCCAAGTGCCAGGCTAGGGAAGGGGCAGCATGAAACAAGTGTGGGGAGATGCACACGTTTTTCAACAAAAAATGCATTTGGCAGAAAACTGTAAACTTTCCTGTGTGAGATGCTATGAATTATTGCTGGCTAATATGAGGTACAGCTGGATTGAGCTGAAGGAGAGCTTAGGTAAGGAAACAATTTGGAAACAAGACTGAGGGGTTTTTTTGCTTTATTTACTTTCCTGCTTCTCTTCTTTTCTGAGTGAAAACACCACAAATTAGAGGGCAGTAGTCTCATCCTTGCAAGCATACCTAGCTCAATGGAATGCTTTGGTCCCTAAAGCAAAGCAATGTTTTCAAAAAGCTATTTAGTGAGAACCAGTAATGTATATGCTAAATCCCTGATATGTGTAATTAGGGACACAAAATGCATTCAACACCAGACACAGTTCACAAAATGAGTTTATAGATGTATAGTTGACTATGTTTCAAAGAGACTACAGCAAATAGGGCTCAAATCAGCACATTGGCAATGTGCATAAGAATAGCATGAAACTTAATTGAGCCAGCAGTAAAATAGCATCATAATAAAGTTTCTGCATTTCTTGGCCTAATGCAGGTGGTGTTTTGAGTTTGGAGCACTTACCAGCAGGTGCTGTGGCAGTTTTTGGTGCTGGAAGTAAGCTCCTGCGTGGAGTTGCTGTGCCACTTGAGATCTGTGTTGTGCTCTTGCTGCTCCCCTTGGGGACATCTTTAGAAGGTGCAGATGCCTTAGGAGTGGTTTGCTCTTCATTTCCAAAGCTGGAACCTGCAGGACACCAAGACTGCTCTAATTATAAGTTCATTAAAAATATATGTGAACGGTGGCATACAGACTGAGCTTGTATCAGCAATTACAATCTACAATTTTCTCATATTCTCATTGCAATTTGGACTAGGTTACATGGACTTTCTCCAATACAAATGGTTATGTAGAAATAAAGAGTTCCTAGTAGCTTACTTAACTATGTCTTGGCAGTTGTTTGACTCCAGAGGAACTTAACACCTGCTTTTGGTCTGGCTCCATAAATGTATCTGGCTGCAAGGATCATAAAGAAACCAAGGAATTTCTGAATATCTGGGTGGATGATTTGGTTTTGGCTTTGTTGCTGCTCCAGGAGCCACCCTACTCACTCACTCTAATACTTCAGAGTTGCTGGTTATCAGACTAAATGGGAACACCAGGGCTCAGTGGTGCAAGATTTCCCACAAAGACTCCCTCAGACCACACTTCGACATTTGAATAGTAAGATGAAAAACAAAAAAACAAACAAAATATTCTTCCTTAACTCTCACATGCACTTCAATCATATTCTCATAGTGAATCTTAGGTTGTGAAGGTTTCCAGTTTATATTCATAGAATTATAAAATCATAGAATGTTAGGGGTTGGAAGGGACCTCTGGAGATCATCAAGTCCAACCCCCCTGCCAAGCAGGACCATAGAATCTAGGGCAGGTTACACAGGAACACAACCAGACAGGTCTTGAAAGTCTCCAGAGAAGGAGACTCCACAACCTCTCTGGGGAGCCCGTTCCAGTGCTCTGTAACCCTCACAGTAAAGAAGTTCCTCCTCATGTTGAGGTGGAACTTCCTGTGCTCTAGCTTACATCCATTGCCCTTGTCCTATCGCAGGGCACAAGTGAAAAGAGGTTGCTCCATTCTTCATGACACCCAGCCCTCATCTATTGATACACATTAATTAGATCCCTCTCAGTCTTCTCTTCTCCAGACCAAAAAGCATCAGGTCTCTCAACCTTTCCTCATAAGGCAGGTATTCCAGTCCCCTAATCATCCTTGTAGCCCTCTGTTAGACTCTCTCAAGTAGATCTCTGTCCCTCTTGAACTGGGGAGCCCAGAACTGAATGCAGTACTCCAGGTGAGGTCTCACTAGGGCAGAGTAGAGGGGGAGAAGGACCTCCCCCGATCTGCTGGACACACATATTGACCTCTTTCAAAACCTCTGATGGGTTTGGTTTCCTCCTGCATTTGCCATCTAGAGAATAATGACATTCTAGGCTCCTTGTAGGTATAAGGAAATCAATCATAACATTTGAAAATGGCAAAGTTGGAATGTCTTCTTTATGTATTGAGTAGAAAGCTTAAGAAGAGCAAAAGATAACAGCACATCTGGACTTGAACATTTGCAAAAGGATGGACATTTTGTTTGAAGAAATGAATGGACATAGTGACAAGAAATACATAGAATTTCAAAAAAGGGCTATAATTTTTATTTCCATTATTTTAAAAAGATACAATACAATACTATTTAGGTATTGCCTGCAGGAAAGTGATAACATTAATAATTGGCATGTCCAAGTCTCCAGTACTTTTTAAGATGTAGTCTTCTTAAAGTAGAAGAAGTAAAGAAAAGAGGTTTGGGGGTTTTTTTTGGCCTTTCTTACTGAAAATCCACTACAGAAAAAAAAAAGTGCAGACTGGAAAAGAAAATCCTCTTTTCTTATAAAGGACGAATATACTTTTTGGCTCCGGCAAAACAGCTTTAATTTTTGCTGTGTCTTTAAGGCTGCTTGCATATAAATTTTAAAGTGCATATCTGCAGTATATATGGACTCCTGCAAACACATTTGACCTTTGCTCAAATAATAAGCCACATTAAAAATTTAAACAAAACAGCGTACTGCACTCTATACAGGAACAAAAAACCTGAAGCACTTGTCACCATCACACTGTGCACATAAAAACCCTTCAGCACATCAGCTCATTGTTTTATATCCAAACTACATGGATTTTTTATGCATGTAACAAACTTTTAAGAATATATTCAGATTGTCTGCTGACAAAACACTGCTGACTTCAGTAAAGTTGCACTAGCAGAAAATTTGGCCCATCCTGGCCCAGTCTCCTCTGCAGCTATACATGATGATGACTCTGACAGGTCCTGGGGGATATAACAGCATGTGTGTCCACCTCTGTCTGTTTGCATCATACTCCTGAAGTTACCCCTGAAGTGGTCTCAGATTTGCGCTCAGCCAGTAGGTTTGGGTAGCACTGCTTGTAGAATGTTTTTTTCTTTCCTCAGCTTTTTGTTTAAAAGTTTCAGTTGTAGAAACACTAACCTTGAAGGGGAAATTATTCCTATTATTTGCAGAGAAATGCCATTCAAGTGCTCTTTAATGGAGCCCTTTATTCTCTGTTGTTGAGTGTATTACACGGAGAACATTTTAACTCACAAATCTAGCCAATAGAAGCAATTCCTGCGTTGAAGAGAGAGGTGTCCAGGGGAGTTTCTTAAAGCCTTACTTAAAAAAAAAAAAGTTAAAAAGCTTTTCTAGGTATTGAAGATGAAGTGCCATCAGCTACAAACACTTTTACTGTCTAAAACACATCATAATAGGTCTGGTAATTATAGAAATGAGTGAGTGGGAATGATGACAAACACGGCCTCATCAGGCCACCTGAATCAGAAATGCCCAATGCCTCGAGAGAGACAGCTGTGCGATACTTGCCATGAAGCTGCCTTGCAGCTTGTGAAGAGAACCACAGTGAAGTAGATATCCACACTGCAGCCTGTGGATGACCCCACACTGGAGCAGTTGGACATGCCCTGAAGGAAGCTTCAGCCCATGGAGAGGCCTCACAGCAGCAGGTTCCTGGCAGAAGCTATGGCCCCTGCAGAGGAACTCCTGCAGGAGCAGGTGTATCCTGAGGGACTGCAGCTTGTGATGAAGACCCATACTAGAGCAGGGAAAGCCATGAGAAGGAAGAAGTGGCAGAGAGGAACTATTATGGATTGACCACAGCCCCCACTCCCCATCACCGTTTCACTGCTTGATAGGGACGTGGTATGGAGGAGGTTGGGAAGGAAGAAATGAGGTTGAGCCTGTAAAAAAGGGTGTGGGGAAAGCTGATTTAGTTTTTTGTGGTCTTTGTTTCTTATTATTCAATCCTATTTAGTTGGAAATACATTAAATAATTTTCTACAAAGCGAGTCTGTTTTGCCTGTGACAGCAACGGGTAAAGGATCTTCTTGTCTTTCTCTCTACTCATCAGCTTTTTAATCTTATTTTCTTCCCTGTACTGTTGAGGAGCGGTAGTAAGAGAGAAGCTGGAAGGGCATCTGGTGGCCAGCCAAGGTCAACTCATAATAGCAATATCAATATATCCAGGATTTACTATGATAAGGTCAACGTTTAACAGAAAAGACAACACCTCCCACTTGGCTCTTCACTCAGAGATGGAGTTTGGAAAGAGATACTGGGATACAACACCACATGTGTGTATAATAATATGACCACAAAAGCAAATGTTTACTGCTCCCATCGATATCACTAGGGCAGTGCCTAGCTCCCCAGGAGCAGGGCAAGGTGAGCTCTACCTAGCTACACATGGTGCTGGATTCCACTTTTCAAGTAATATTCCAAGTAGAAATTAAATTGAAGATCCAGGAAAATGCATGTTCTTCATGAACTAGGAGGAAATTAAGGTTTTAATTTACTTGGAGGAATGCACTTGAAGGAAAATCAGAAATATTATTCATCGGATGGTACTTGTCAGTCCATTATGAGATAATGCCTTCCACTGTTATCTGCAGTGAGTTAGTAACATCTGCCCTCCCAGAATACCAGTTCTTGTTATTCAGTAAAATCCTGTGCAGAAACACCAGATGTGCAGTGCATGAACAGTTTCCAGGTGATTGTATCCTCTGCTGTATTGTACTACTTCCCTCCTACTCTTCTACTTTCACATTTGTCTAGACTAGGGGAGACTCCTTGCTTGCCTTTGAAGCACCTGGCAAGTCATTTGGGTGCTCCTACATAAAACACCCTGTATTTTTGCAGACTCCGTGCTCTATGAGAAGCAGCGGTGCTGACTTTGCAGTAGAGTGCTTAACAGACTGTTAACCATTCGTTGGAGCCTCATTTTTATCATCTCCTCACTATGGACCCCAAGGAATCCTACTCTTCTCTTGTGAGAAAAAGTACAAGGAAGAAGAAAAGGTATTTGAAGACTTGCAATTACTTTGGAAAGTCCCAGCTCCATCTACTCATTCAATATGCAGAAATCAGGGCTGGCGACATATAGTAGGCTGCGTGTTCAAAGAAAACTCTGACCAAAATCCCACTGGCTCTAGATGTCTGGAGCCACCATGTCTCTATATCTGCTACTGTCCTCTTCACCATCGGGCCCTGCCCTGCAGCAGCTCACTTCAGGGGCTCCATGCCCTCAGAAGTGGAAGGCTTTCTTCTATGTGTCACTAGGAGTTTGTAACTCTTGTATGTCTTCCTGTTCTGGAATTATTTACAAAATTTATTTTAAAAGGATGGAAATATAGTATGATAGTATGGATTTACAGATGACTGTAAACACCTTAGGGCCATGGGTGGGAGGAATTCTACATTTGACGAGAAATTAATTGAGTCATGTTGTATGGCAGGTGTTGGTCTGAGAGGAGACAGTGATAGGAAAGGCTGTGTTCTGGAGCCTCACAGCCACAGATTTCTGTGCCTGCACTCAAAGCCAATAAAATATCCTTCTGTTGGAGAACTCAGAAACACAGAATGGTTTGGGTCGGAAGACACCTTAAAGATCATCTAATTCCAACCGCCCTGGCGTAGGCAGGGACATCTTCCACTAGACCAAGTTCCACAAGGCCCCATCCAACATGGTCTTGAACACCTCCAGTGACTGAGCATCCACAACTTCCCTGGACAACCTGCTCCAGTGTCTCACCACTCTCAGAGTGAAGAATTTCCTTCTAATTTCCAATCTAAATCTACTCTTTTCCAGTTTGAAGCCATTACCCCTTTTCCTATCACTACAAGCCTTTGTAAAAAGTCCCTCCCCAGCTTTCTTACAGGCCCCCTTCAGACACTGGAAGGCAGCAATAGGCTCTCCCTGGAGCCTTATCTTCTCCAGACTGAATAACCCCAACTCTCTCAGCCTGTCCTCACAGATGAAGTGCTCCAGCCCACTGAGCATCATCTTTGCAGCCCTCCTCT
>VZZY01014742.1:0-49743 GCA_013400335.1 Eurystomus gularis
GATTGACCTGAGCTCCTGCATATGGTCACTTAATTTTTAACACAACATGAGGAGAACTAATGCCACATACAGTAGTATAACAGTTCAGACATTTACAGGGAACAGGAAGGAGCTAAAGCCAGCCCATCTTCTTGTAAGTACACTAGGGACAACAGATCTGAATCAGTCCCCAGGTGTTTTTTTGAACAAGTACATACAGTAGCTGAAAACAAGCTCCCAGTCCACCTAAAGGTAAGCAGTGATGAGACACATGGAGCTGGCTTCTAGCTCAGTTTAACTGTCAAGGACCAAATTATCCCCAGATTCTGATGCATTTCACCCTGAGATTATCTGCATTTTACCAGCAGTCTGTACACTCTGGTCATGGGATGAGCTTAAGTTTCCTGATTGCGTATAAACCCACAGGATGTACACATGTAATAACGAACAACTTTTTCTTCAGAAATTTTAACACCTGGTTTCCTAGGATCTGTATCCTGCAGCACTATTTTTATTTTGGCTGAGTACATCTTGCCAACCTGGAATACCTGAAGTTCTTCCTTATGTTCATAGGAACTATTTCTGCCTTGAATACCTGTAGCACTCCTACTTCCCTCCAAAGCCCCAGTATGAGCTAAAAGATGTTCTTAAGCTGCATGTGTTTATATTAGTTGGCCAGTTCAGGCATAATTATCCATCAAGAAGGAGAAATTGAATAATTAACATCACAGCTCTCACCATAACTTTTTCTTGTTAAGATACTAATGAGCCAGCCCCACATCACAAAGTTGGGGTTTCAAGAATATAACAGGATGGGTCCCCATTAGCTGCTTACATGGAGAGTCCTCTGTTACAGGGAATATGATGGGATGAAATTCAACTGAGAAAAGGAGAAAATAGTCTTAATATGAGGAAAATTAGACTGACGATGCCATCTCTTTGCTCAAGGGAGGCAGTGACCTTCCCTGAGGTTGGTGATTTGAAACAAATCTGGACAAACAAATTAAAAGTGGCTGTAGAGAAGAGTTTAAAAGTTTTGTTGTAACATGATTTTTAATCTTTGTTCTATGATCTGTAAGCATTCCAATGTTCTTCATAATGTATTTATTTGTGTAGTGTGGATTGATGAAGTATCTTTCAATGTTTAAACTTACTCAGTTACTGTAACTGTAATAGCTATATCAACTGAATAAATCCAAATGGAATATAAATGGAAAAGGTATGACAGTCTGTGTGAATACTGCAAACAATGTGAACTGAAAAACTTCGCTTAAAAGTGATTAAATCCAGGCAAAATAAATGAATCTTGCACTTTGCTCTGAAACCTGGCAAGCTAGTTTGATGAAGAGCTAGAGAGGTTCTTCAGCAGAAATATACTTCTGTTATTCATTATTCATAGGCAGTAGCATTCTGGGCTATGCGTTGCAAAGTGGTTTCCATTGTCCTAGGGGCTTTGCAAAGAAATGGTAAAGTGCTCACCCTGTGCCAAAGAGGTTCTAGTCCAGTTGAAACAAATTCTAATCTGTGATCTTCTCCATACTTTGGCTTAAGCACTTACTTGTTAAGGGAACTCATTAACTGGAAAAAGTCTGATGGGTTCTACAGAAAAAAAGTCCCTTACATATTTTTAGAAAGTGTAGAAGCTATGCTTAGAAACAGAAAAACTAGCTCCTTGTCCAGAATCTACTAGAAACAGAAAAAGTAGCTCCTTATCCAGAATCTACTTCTCTTAGGCACTTTTAAATGCTTTGCCTCATAGATTTTGCACTTCCTAATAGTTTGGAAGGTGGGCACATTTTTTTCTGGCCAAAGCTAATGATTTTTTGATTGTGAATCTAATATTAAGTCACGTTTTATATTCGCGCATACATACACATACAGGAAACTCAACTACAAATAAAACATATAAGCCATTACTCAAGAGTAAGAGGGTAAGGAAAATAGTAAGCTTGAGGAAGAATATAGGATCTGTATGCAGATACCAAACCTACTTCCAAAAAGCCATAGGAAAAAGAGACCTAGGAAGCAGATGGAGAATATCTAAGGTGGTGGCCAGCAATTAGTTTATCAGACTTAGGTATCAGGATGCATCCCATAAGTGAATCTAATGAATAGAATGGTAGTTCCCACTTCCCATTCTCAAAGGAAGATTTGGCAAATGCAACAAAGCTTGTTAATTCTCCCCACATAGCATGTGGAGCTGCAGTCTAGCTGTAGTTTCCTACTCACATACCAAACAGTAACATACAGAGCCCAAAACACCTTCTTGCTCTTTTAGCATAGACCTTGAGACAAATGAAACACATTTACAAAAGGTGGCAGCAAAAGACAGTAGAGAAGAATCAGAATATTCATTTGAGCAAAACTAGTCAGAATTCTTTCAGCAGCAATCTGAATGTCAGTGAGGCTGGGGTAGAAGCTTGCAACTATCCACTACAGAAAAGCAGAAAAAGAAGTTTCTAGCCAAATTCTGTGCTTACAGCTCACCCTGAACTCTTAATGGATTTATCAGGACCTCCAGTTACAGTTAAGAGTGGAATACAAACTTGGAGCCCTGAGTTTTGTCTCTATTCAATTATTGCTGACAAATTCATGTCCAACTGCCGCAGTTATGTTCGGACAAAAATGCACCCTTATTCCCTTAAATCAATACATAAATGCTGTGCTATGTTAAGTACCTTTAAGCCAACAAAGCACTACATTGCACCAATATAATTTTGTTTCAAACTTGTACTTCTACTAAGCCACTAGATATTAGGAAGTATCCAGAATTCATCCTGTTTATGTCCATGTTTCCTAGACCTGTGGTACTGGAAGTGGTGGTATAGAAACAGCTTTAATATTAGCTGTATTTTATCTCAAATGGGATGGTATTTTTAAAATTCTAGAGTTCTTTCAGATGCATTGGTTGTCTTTACAGAAAGCACAGAAAGTAACTAATGACACCAAAAGGCAATTCGCTCCAATCGAACAGCATGTCACTCATAATCTAGATGTATATATTTGTCTCTTACCCTTAAAGGAAATGGACTTAGTTTCAAGTACATTGACACAAAGGATATACCCAAAGGTCAGGCTGTATCTGTAATATGTAATTGAGAGCAGTAGCAAAGATCACTGAATCACTGAAAGAACACAGATGCAGAAAAAAATGCCTCATCAGTATAGGTGAGCCACAGAGCCTGATTGGATCTACAGTTTCTGGAACCTAGAAGACTGCTCTTTGGACTGCCAGGTGCTCATCCCAGGCGCTACCATGATTTCTACCTGACTATTTCCAGGCATGATTTCTAACCCATCAATAACCTTGTCTCTAGCAAGTCTAGTTTCATCCCTTTCCCCCTTCAAGTCTAGTTTAAAGCCCTTCCAGTGAACCCGGCCAAATCCTATGCAAAGACGCTTCCCCTCCCCTGTCCTGGTTTGACCAGGACAGGGTTAATTTCCAGCAGGAACTGGGAGGGAGCCACAGCCGGGCTATTTGACACCATGATGACATCATGCCCCCATGGCCATCAGAAGGTTCAGGCCGGGTGTGGGTGCTTGAGCTCTGGTCTGATCCCTGGCTGGATTTGCTCAGTATTCCTTGTTCTGTACCTTGTTTTTCCTTACTGTTGTTGTTGTTTTGATTATTTCTTGTACATTATGGTATTAAATTCTCCTTATCTCAACTCCGGGGCTGGTGCTTTCCCTTTTTCCCTTCCCACCCAGGGGTGGGGGAGCAGCAGCACATGGTGCTCAGGCCCCAGCAGGGTCTAAACCACCATACCTGCTTTAAGACAGGTGACCCCTGTCTGTCAGCAACAGGCCTGGCACCATGTACATTGATCCATGATCAAAGAATCCAAAGTCCTGCTGGCAACACCAGGTTTGGAGCCAGGTGTTGATCTGCTGGGTCTTCCTGTTTCTCCCCTCATCATACCCCACAACTTGGGGGATACAGAACATCACTTGTGCTCCTGATCCCTTGACCAGTCACCCCAGGGCCCTGAAGTCCCTCTTCATTGCCCTCACACTTCTTGTGAGGTCATTACTGCCTATCTGAAAAGCCAATAATGGCTAGTAATCTGAGGGCCTTACCAAGGTAGGAAGTTTTCTGCCACATCCTTAACCTGGGCCCCAGGGAGGCTGGAGATTTCCCTAAGAAGTGGGTCTGGTCTTCATACAGGGCCTTCTGTTCCCTTCAGGAAGGAGTCACCTATAACAATGACCTATATTTTTTCCTTTGTAGAACTAGTTTTGATGCTGGGTCTAGGCTGACTTCACCTCGGTGACACTTCTAAGGAAGAAGGATCAATGACCTTGTTATTCTGTTCCACCTGCAGGACTTCATACCTGTCATGTGAGGGCACCTGAGGAGGTGGGTTTGTTACTGCGGCGTGGTGCACCCGTTGCACCAAAAGGGAACTTGTTGTCAGTGCCTCCTCTCCTTCCAGTCACGATGTTCGCTCAGGCAGAGAGGGGAAAGGGAATCTTCTGTGTTACCCACCTTGTCTGCCTGTTCCAGGGTAGGCAGAATGTGGTCCAGTGGTCAATCTCTCTCTTGCGCTCCCTTGTACTCCTCAGTGTACTCAGCCCCTCCCGGAGCTGTCACCGGCCGGAGGAGCTCCTCCACCCGAGCACACCTCCCCTGGAGCTCTCTCTGCTGCCCTGTCCGGTGTAAGGGCCGGGCACACTCCGCAGCCTGGCGCCGGGAAGGCTGCCTGTTCCCGCTGCAGCTCCGGCTGGGAAGCTGCATCTGTGGAGGGTGCAGCCCTCAGAGAGACCACGGCTTTCTGCCGGGTGGGAGCCATCCCTCCCTGGCGAGCCCTGACAGAGCTTCCGGTGCCCGCCACACGCTGCCTGTTAGGCGCGCGCTGTTTGCCTGCTCCCGATGGGCTCCTTTTGAAGGGCGTGGGGGTGGTCGCCGTTGCCGCGGTGACGTCCCCGCCGCGTTAGCCTCTCCCAGAGAGCTGCCGCTTCCTGGCGGGTCGTTCCGCTCCCTGCCTCGGGAACACCTTAGGGGACCCCTGTAACCGAGATTTACTGCTCCGCTGCTGGCCCGGCCGGCTCCAAGCAGCTGCTCTCGGCGACTGGCCGGGAACCTTAAAGAGGTTACGTAAAAGAATCAGAATAACCTGCTCAAACAGATGCTCTTTGATAAGTGTAAGAAGCCAACCACCCTGGGGCTAAAATCTTGGCAGCTGTTTTTAACTCAGTCAAGATAGGGCTTGGATAGCTCCAGAGGTCTGGAGATGGGAGTTGAGTAGGAGCTGGCTTTTGAATGAAAGTATTTCCCTTTCTTTTTATTTTATAACTTAAGTTCACCAAGTGTTTCTGCTTGTTCTTCAGACACTCTTTATCAGAGCTGCTCTCCATAATCCTGTGCCACACTTCAAAAGTGCATTTGCTCCATGACAGTTGGCTTTGCATTCTGTCAAAGAGTGCCTTGCTCTTCACTGCTGCACGAGCCTTGCTGGCAGCTCCTTTTCATGTTCTTTTAAGGCACTGGGATAAAAGCAATATTCTGTGAAGGTTTTCAAAACCAGACCAGGCTCTGAACAGCCAATGTCAGGCACTTCTCTGTCTGTAAACTTGAGCAAAGCTGACCTCTCTTCTCTGTCCTCTTCCAGTCCAAATAATCATAAAGCTAGGTTGTAAGCTCTCTTTCCAGCAGGGTAAATAAACCATCTCTGTCCCAATGGTGCAGTGCACGGCCTATGTTGTCTCTATTCTGTATTCAGAGAAATGCTCTAACTGTAATAGATCATTATTTTATACTGGGTGCAGCTGTGAGATGTAAGAAAATTTCTTCCTCCCTGCTGCCAAAGTGTATTTATTCTGCAGTTAACAAGAAATATTTATAGCAGTAGCATAAAACAGAGAAGGATTTCCACAACTACAGCATAAAAGTTAATAAAGTATGGCAAAGGGGAAAATAAGGGGAATATTTTAACACAGTCCCAGATACACAACATGAAATAGAAGAACCTTGTGTCATTGCTGCTCTCAGGAGAAACAGCATTTGCTCTGCTGACCCAGCTTGAACACATTTCTAGCTGCCATTCACACACTGTTGGAAAACATGGGTGGAATATATTGGTATTAAAGGCTGGAGCATTTACTTCCAGATGCCTCAGGAAACCTCAGAAGCTCTTTTTAGTGGTGTTGCACACCCAAAAGTAAGGCAGTCATTGGGAGCTGGCACACAAAATCAGGCCTGACATTCTTTTCTGCAAACTGCTTTCCAACACTTTCAGCCAGCTCCCACTTTTACATCATTATAATTCTGCCCTCTGCTGGAAAAAAAAAAAAAAAAAGGAAAAAAGTGTATAGTTCACATACCTAAATACAGTTAATTAGATACACATCTATATTGCACAAAATAGTCTTGCTTTCTTTCCATCTTATGTTGTTTGAGAAACTTTATTTCATTACAGTGCTTTCAAGCTAATCAACAAAAAATATTTGTCTTCTATACAAGCCTTTTTTTTCAATTTTTCAGACCTCATACTGGACTATTTTTTAATTGTTTTGTTAGCTGCTTGACTGGAAGATGTTCAATATACATTTTTTGTGCACATGGCTTTTTGTATATAAAACCAAGGTCTTTTAATGTGTGCTTTTATCCTATGAACTCTTCTCCTTTAGTGACAAAAAATTCTATGTTTAAAACACATTCATTTCTTTTAGCCACAGCAGTATAGAATATCACACATAACACAGATGCCAAATGCTGGACGGTTGGCAGTCATGTATCATTGGTAGTCTCTGTGTGTAACCAGTAGTAGTTACTTGTAACAAGAGTAGTACTCATGCTACTTAGCTGAATAGCTAGATCAGGTAGAAAATGTACCATGGCACTTTATCCCAGAACAAAGTAAAACTGCTTGTCAGCACAGAAGGGTGCTGATTGCATTGTAATGTAAGGGTGTATCTAGAGATGTGGAAGATTTCTACTTAGCTCAATCTCACTTTAAATAAGTAAGCAATCTTTCTCTTCCTTCAGTATTGAAAGAATTTCTCTGAAGCACAGGTTGTTGTTGACAGCCTATGCCCTGCATAATAATTGGCCTCTGTGCAGATATATTTAATATACACTTGTTTATGATAAAATCACCCACCACCTTTCCATTCCTATGCAGCAAGACTACTGTCTCCTTTGTGCATGCACAGTTCTGACCTTGACAAACAGCAGTGAACAGAAACCATAAAGAGCATTCACATGGGCCATCTGCTGAGAATTTTTCTATTAGGTAATTGTTTACATCTATGAAAACAACTGTCCTTACATGACAGATGAAGGCAGAGGAATGTGCAGAAGGCTGCTCCACAAACTTCTTTATCTTGTTCCACAACTCAGATTAATACTGAATCTTAAATATTTCCACCAGCTGGTACACATTATAGGCACAGTATCAGGTCATTATTCAAATTTATTAAGACTTCAGTGGGAAAAATATATTTCCAGGATAAGGTTTTGTGTATTTTCTCACAGTTAATAATTGTTAATATATTTGCTAAATAATATTTTGGATTTAAATTTCAAAAAGTGTATTCAATCCTGTTCTGCTAAGATATATAATTTATCACAGGAAAAGAAATTTTTCTCAGTGAAATTTACTTCTTAAAACATGGGTAGCACATTACCACATCCATCTCCCTAGTACTGCCTCAAATGTGTTCTGGCAGCACAGAATCTATTGTTTAAGATCAAGAAGGAATCAAAACTGACCAATAAGTTTGCCTGAACCTTAAATTTACAGTGATTTCTTCAAACATTGCCCTTTTAAAAAAATTAGATTTTCCTCAGAGACCTGTTACCAGTTCTGAAGTCTGTAGGAATGCCCTCATCAATTTAAACAGGTGTGAGCTTTGGTCCTGTATCATTTTAGTAATATTTGCTCTCTTTAAAAATCTGTGGATCATGAGCTAGCAGAATATTGAAACAGAACCCTAAAGTGGGGCACAGCTTTGTGAAAGGGCTATCCAGATCTTCTTCTGAAAGCAAACATAAGAAAAAACTTCAAATGTCTGATCCATGATTCCTTTGGTACTAAGCAGTATTTACAATCACAGTAGAATAATGCAAAACTAACCTCTCTCACTGCAGTATAAAGCAATTCGTATTTCTTTGTGTCCAATGGTGACACTCAATAGATCCCAATAAGGAGCCTTCTTTGCTGAATGTTGAATTAAATTATTAAATCTGACCTGGTCAGGTTATCTGTAGAAAATTATACCAAGTTTTCCATGAGCATGAGAGTAGTGCCTTCTTTCTCTCAAACATCTGATCATGGGAGAAATGGTTCATCTCTGAAAAGTGACAGGGATACTTGCAGGATAAAAGCTACATGACTGATCTTCACTGAGTTCACAATGAGAACATTATGAAGGCCATACATTCAGCCATAATCCTGCCTAAGGTACTTGGACAAACGGCAGCAACAGCAGGATGGAAGGAGAGAAGGAGGATTAGCTGGAAGAGAGGCACAAAGGTGTGGGATGCTGTGCTGGCTCTGTGTCAGGAAGAATATGGAATCAGGCCGGATGGAAGGGAACAGAATCCTGGGGGGAATTAGAGAGACTAGTGCAGCAGGATGTGAACTCCTGAGTGGTGGTTGGAGGCTCAGAAGGGATGTGGCTTGGGTTAAACAGGAGCTCATCTGAAAGGGGATTCAGCACAAAGTGGTAGAACACAACCTTATGCAAAAGTGTAAGTTTGAGCAACTTTACTCTTTCTTCAGAAATACAGAACCATATCCCAACTACTTCTCTGTGACAAACTTGGCACTGAAATGGGTTTTGTGCAGTTCTTGCACACAGAATGATGCAAAGCTCCTATTGCATCCAGCATTGTTCACGTAGGGGAGGTGCGTGTATAAGAGGGAAAGAGCAGGCTTCTAAGACATCCACCTTCCTAAAGATAACTGGACAAAGTTAATCTGTATGAGAGAGTCTGTACTGAACATTGCAGCTGCTCATTAGTATGCTCATGTGACAAGGATGGACACTGGCTTTATGGAATGAAATTTGTGTGATATAAATATGTAAAATATGATACAGGCAGTGTCATTGCCAGCTTGAGGGATAAGTAGCCTTGAATGATTGCAGGAGAGTGGGAGCTTTTGCATTTTACCACTAGGCAGCAACACAGGACTTCCTAAATCAGGTTGAAGCTTTGATTTAGGAAAGGAGAACGTTGCTTATGAATCATCAATGTCAGTGTATGCTGTGTGTGCTCTTTTACAACATTGAAGCTAGCATATGTTTTAATTTCCATTACGTTCATAACAAAACAGATGTGAATTATTACCCTGTTCTTTTTTTTTTTCACAGTGACTTTGGAAATCAGACAAAATTAAGTCTTGCAGCGTCTTTCCATGGGGAAAAAATATTACACTGCTGTTCTTGTTTTCTATTTCTTTTTTTAATCTTGAATTTTAAGGGAGAAAATTCTTGCAAGTCTGTGACTAACACCCTCATTGCCAAAATATATATTTCTAGGGTGGAGACATTTATATTTTAATGTACTGGGACTGTATCTGTCACTTTCCTAGATTTAACGGTTGTACATGCCAGCAGAGAGACTCTGCCCAAATGTGGAAAAATGGACATCTATTTAAAGACACTGACATAGTCTGGCACATGGACCTGGAGATAAATTCTCATCCCATACTATTTAATGGGAAACCAGAATAGAGAACACTTAAGCAGCAGCTCCTGCAATTGCTCCTGTTGTCTTTGTTAGCCCCTATCTTCACTACAACGTTCTGTCCTTGGAGCAGGGGTGTAAGAAGGATATGAGCAGGTGGGAATTGTGGGTTAGAAGTCACTCAGTGAAAATTACAAACCTCACCCAGAAATGCTTCTTCCCTCCTCATACTTACCACACCATATCTCTGAGCTCAATCAAAATATCTGAAACACTCCCTGTATTTCCCATGACTAATTTAGCATGTCTTTCTCCTTTTCCTCTGACACTGTGAATGATGCAGGATTCTCTCTCCTGTTAGAAAATCCTGCACCAGGCCATCACTTGCATAGTCAGTGCTGCCATAAGAAGATATATGTCACACTCCCTGATCATAGCACTTTAATGACCTCTGTTCCATCATAACATTAAGAGCCAAAGCCTGTACAGCTAGTGAGGCTCACCTTTAGGCCAAATTTGTATGCTGTAGGCAGTTTTGACCTTGCAAGCAGAGCCTCAAGCCTACCCAAGAATACCCAAGGGCAAGCATTATCCCAGATACAGCTGGAAAGGCTGCCTGCAGGGAATCTTTAAAATGTCATTTCTGATACAAAAAGTTCTAAGTTAAAATCCTGGCTAAAGTCCTAAGTGAAAGGCCTTCTTGTTTTAAACTGATTCATTAGTATGAATCAGTGGGTCACGTCCCACAGTACAGTGCTATTGGCAGCCTAGGGCCAGACAAAGATTTTGCAGTCAGAAACAGTATAGGCGAGTACAATTTGCAAAAGCACACCCTGCTGCTGTGACAGATCAGCCAGGGACTAGTAGAACCAGATCCACCAGATACACTTCTGTCAAAAAGCTTGAGCCATCTTGTTGATTACATCATATTTTTTATCTGTGACAACATTAATTTTCTAAATGCTAACCAATTTCACCTGTCGTGGCTTTCACACTGAATCTTAAAGGGCTAAGAAAACTCAGACAGAAATACATGTGCTATTCAAGGACTACTTTTCAACTCAGGACAGATTTCTTTGAGTAATTGTTCCGTAACAACAGATCATAATTACAGAAACAAAAGCACTTTCAACTTGCTTTCAAAGTCAGTTGGAGTTTTGTCAGTTTATTTTAATATTCTTCTGACATTTTAGACTGAATTTGGAAAAAACTGTACGGGAGTCTCTCAGCTTTGCAGGAGGGGAACCATCCATTATAACCTGTTGTGTGTGGAGAAGGAGCCAGCTCGCCACTTTTTTCTTTACTCCAATGGAAGGAAAAGTAAACTGGCTACCTGAATAAAAAACTGCTGTGAGCAGCAGAACTGCTGAAGCCTCTTTTTGACTAGAATTTTGTCTTGTGATTGGTTTCTGTTGCCTGTTGTCACTAAAGCTTTCCCAGCATTTAAAACATACTATGCAAGTTTGCTGGTTCTCCAAATAGTCCCTCTCTTAGTGGAACTCAAATAGCATTTCCCACCCTTACTCTGTTCCTGTTCCATGACACCTGTAAGAACTTAATGTATCTTTGCCAGATTTGGTGTATACAAGCTCAGACTCAAAGCAGTCTCAGAAATTGTTGCACAGACACATGCTGCAATTATATATGCCTCATTTCCTTGTGAAACCAGGTTAAACTCAATGCATAACTGCAGTACATGTCTACAGCTCTTCTCTTGAATACAAATACAGCAGGGTCTTTCTTCAGCTCAGTGGAATAACTGCATTTACTACTTAAAAACCACAGATTTCCCACTGTGGACCTCACAAATGATCTTATGCAACAATAAACTAAGAAAATCTGATTTTAGCTACACTACTTCATAAACGTATTTTGCAAAGTATCTACTGGGGAAATAGTTGTCTTCATTAGGGAGAACGCAAAACGTTTCTTTAGAAGAAAAATGAAATAAAAAACAAGTTTCCTTGAAATTAGAATAAGTTACATATTAATGGAATGCTGGATATAGATATTTCAGACTTTGCACCCTATTCATATACACAGAGTAAATCAGCGTAGTGACTTTACTTTCATTATCCATGTTTCAGGGACTTTCTTCGCAACCAGAAATACTACAACTTCAGAATAAATCCTCAGATATAGACCTATATTGGGCCCACTGCTAGCTCTGTCAGCTCCAAAAAGGCCAATATACTCATGACAAATTCTACAAACAAGATTTATCATCCTTTTTTTTTTTATTTTAACCCCACAATTCTAACTGAAATAATAGCATGAAACTGATTCTTTCCAAAAGGCTCCATGCAGAAAGTGACTATACTGTAAGACGTATTATTCCTTGAAGCTGAAGACCAGAAGTCTTTCCTCATAGTGTAGGTATGTTTGCAGGCACACATGTCATACCCATCTTTTAAAAGGGTAAAAAAGAAGACCCTGGGAACTACCGACCTGTCAGCCTCACCTCTGTGCCTGGCAAAGTCATGGAACAGATCCTCCTGGAGGACATGCTGAGGCACATGGAAGACAGGGAGGTAATCCTAGGTAGTCAGCATGGATTTATTAGGGGCAAGTCCTGCCTGACCAACCTAGTAGCCTTTTACAATGAAGTGACTGCATCAGTCGACAAGGGAAAACCTATGATGTCATTGTCTGGACTTCTGCAAGGCCTTTGACATGGTCCCCCACAACATCCTTATCTCTAATTTGGAGAATGATGGGTTCAATGGGTGGACTGTGCAGTGGATAAAGAACTGGCTGGATGGTCGCAGCCAGAGAGTGATGGTCAATGGCTCAATGTCCAGATGGAGGAGGGTGGCAAGTGGTGTCCCCCAGGGGTCTGTGCTGGGACCAGTGTTGTTTAATATCTTCATTAATGATATTGACAGTGGCATTGAGGGCACCCTCAGCAAGTTTGCAGATGATACCAAGCTGGGGGGTGCAGTTGATATGCCAGAAGGATGGGATACCATCCAGAGAGACCTGGACAGGCTGGAGAGGTGGGCCCAGATGAACCTTATGAGGTTGAACAAGGCCAAGGGCAGGGTCCTGCACCTGGGCCAGGGCAACCAGCATTATCAGTATAGGCTGGGAGAGGACATACTGGAGAGCAGCCCTGTGGAAAGGGACTTGCGGGTGCTGGTAGATGAAAAACTGGATATGAGCCACCAATGTGCAGTTGCAGCCCAGAAGGCCACATCCTGGGCTGCATCAAGAGAACTGTGGCCAGCAGATCAAGAGAGGTGATTCTGCCCCTCTACNGAAGGTCTATTCGCAAGGGTTTGTAGTGATAGGACAAGGAGTAATGTTTTTAAGCTAGGAAAGGATAGATTTAGGCTGGATATCAGGAAAAAGTTTTTTAATATGAGAGTGATAGATCACTGGAATGGGCTACCCAGAGAGGTGGTGGAGGCCCCATCCCTGGAGTCATTCAAGGTCAGGCTTGATGGGGGTCTGAGCAACCTCACCTAGGTAGACATGTCCCTACTCTTGTAGGGAGTTTGGACCTGTTGACTGCTAGAACAAAGGAAGTTCCACCTCAACATGAGGAAGAACTTCTTTACTGTGAGGGTTACAGAGCACTGAAACAGGCTCCCCAGGGAGGTTGTGGAGTCTCCTTCTCTGGAGGCTTTCAAGACCCATCTGGATGTGTTCCTGTGTAACTTGCCTAGAGTCTATGGTCTTGCTCTGGCAGGGGGGTTGGAATTGATGATCTCCAGAGGTCCCTTCCAACTCCTAACATTCTATGATTCTATGATTCTAGAGGTCCCTTCCAGCCTAAAACGTGCTATGATTTTATGATCCCCCTCTCACTCCATCCTTATCTGCCCCCATCACAAGACCCAAAATTCAGTTTCATGCAGTGGCTTAAGAAACTAGAGAGAGCTAAGGCATACTATTTCTGTGATTCAAAGCTACATAGCACAAGGGAAATGTAGCTTTTTGTAGTATGACAACATTAGAACAGACACATGGATCAGTTATTTCATTAATGGAATTCACTATTTTAATCATACTGTAGCATGTAAGTAAGACTTTATCACTGACTCAAAGTGAAATTGTAGATAATACATTTTCCAACTTGCTTTCATTTGAACAGCTTTACTATCATGTTTAATTATTGAACTAATTCTTTTGACTCTGCAAGTTATTACCCTCAACAACAGATCTCCACTGCTTGTGCACAGAGTGGATTAATCAATAGATTATATCTAGAAAAAATTAAATGTCTGTTAGATTTTACTCAGAATTTAATGTTGTATGACCTAAGGGGAAAAAATGAACTTTTTTTTTCTTTCACGCAAAGAATACACTGTTTTATACGTGCACAGCCAAAACCAATTTCATTTCCTTCAGAGTATTTAGAAACTAGCAGAAGTTTTATTTTTCATGAATATTACATTTTTCGTTCACTCAAATGTTATTTGATCCAAGAGCTGAAAAGAAAGACAAAAAGATAAAAGTAATATAAAGCAGTTATTCTGAAGTCTTAATACTTGATAAACAGTTGAAAATCCCAGGTAAGTCTCAAATGCATGCTATCTCAAACTTGAAGAACGTAGCTGATTTGCATCCATATCCAGTATTTATAAATCCATTTAAAGTGTGTTGGCATGTTGGCTTCTGCTTTAGAAAGTTAGTTGACAAAAAATATTTTACTTTTGGCTTAAAGTTCAAAGGTTACTTTCTCAAGGTTATTATTGTTGTTATGAGAAGAAGGAAAACAATGTCTTTAGAATTTATTGCATTTTTGTTAATGCTCAGTTGAACTGACTATTCAGAAAGTAAAAAAGCAGAAATCCATGTAATAAAAACAAAAAACCACCAGACTGTTGGCATTTTTTGCCTTTGATTGTAGGATTTGCTGTTTAACTGTCTGAACCCTCATTTGTATTTTAAGACACTGATTTAACCAATTTCACTGGTGATAAGCACAGATGAGTGATAGTAATAGCACAACTATGTATATATAATTATGCCTAAACTGAAGCATGCACTTTGATGTGTCAGGACTTCAGCAGAAGTCTTCAGGTAGTGGAAGTTACAGCATCATGCAGGCTAAAGGCTGTTTCTAAGTTCTCAGCAGTGAGTTCTCTAGATCCTTTCAGCTGTCTACTGTTACCTCTTTTTTTCTTCCAGATGGAATAATCTTCCTCCTCCACTACATGATATAGTTGAATATGACCAATAGACAGGATTACAGTGTATGATCAAGCCTACCTTTACAGTTCCTTCACCCTTTACCTCCATCCAGAACTGATTCTAACAGTACAACAATTGTAGAACCCTTGTGCAAGTGTCTTGAAAAACAAAGGGAATAGAAATTGTCCAAGCACAACATTGTGCTTGGAGAGGCATAGGAGAGGAAGTTAAATTATTCAGAGATAAAAAAGGTGAAAAGGGATCCAGGTGGGCCATAGTAAATATAATGTTATTATATTTATTGTTTTTAATATATCTTTAAAATAAACTATATCTATTAAAAAATATGAATGAATAGGTTCTAAAGTATTTATTTTCCCCATTTTTCTCTCATCCTTTCATTTCAAAACATTTGTCATCATGAAGAAAGCCACTGATTGACTTCCCACTTGAAAGTCTCATTTTATTTTCAACGAAACATGTCACTAAGGAGAAATAGCCTAAAAATCAAGAACCAAGTAAGGCTTGCTTTGCAAAATGCCAGGTTGCTCAGGTAGTTAAACATGATAGCAGGGTGATGCACCAAAAGCCTACAAGCCTGTACTCTGGTCTCTGTCAAAGCTGCTGTGATGCACACATGCATAATTTCATTTTTTTTTAAAATTTAACTTCTCCAGTTGTGACTTTATAATGATAAAATTTGTCTTTCTGGGACTACATGATTGAAAATGTACAAGTATAACAAATTCATTTAAATTATGCAACTGCTGTGGAATCCCCATAAACATTTAAACAGTATGTAGTAACTTTTTTTTTTTTTTCCTGAACAAGAGGTGCTTAGTCTAGTTTTGAGGCAGCTGGGGAAGTGTTTGCTAACAGCAGGACCTTGTCCAGCTTTGCCTATATGGCAGCTACAGATATTTCAGACTGAAGATTAGATATTTGATTACTTATATATTTCCATTAAGACAAGTCTGAAATAAGCACTTGTATTTGTACTTAGTCCAGTAGTGGGACAGAATGAAAATAAAACCTAATTCTTCAGCGTGCTTGCTGCACTCAAATACAACAAGCACTTCAAGTCGGAATGGTTGTGATTTATTCTCTTGAAAAAGAAAATGGACACAAGGCAGAGGAATAATATGCTGAAAAGTGAGAGAAAAGAACATACTTCCCTTTGGAAATGAAAATTTATTTTACGGATGGGTCATTAACTGCTAAGAGAACTGTAACATTTGCTTACCACAGCAACTAATAACATTAACTAACCGTGCCATTCTTGAGTGAAAAAGAGACTTCTTATAGGCCAGAGAAAGTTAGTCAATAGGGACTGGAAATGCCTTGTGAACTCTAATTATTTTCATGAACCCGTTTTGTGTTTGATTTACAACAGTTTTTTTAATTAATGAAAGCAACACAACAAAATTGTTGTGATACACAAGTAATTCTTTTAAGAGATGTATTGATGCACATTATCTCACTGTAAAATAACACATGAAGCCACACCAAATGTCATTGTATTGTAGTTCTGGGATAGTTCAACAACATAAAAAGTTTAGGATTCAGGGTTTCCAGAATTGTATAAAAATATAGTTGCCATCTAATATTAAGGCAGCATTTTCTAGTTAACTTTTTACAGACTGCCTTTACAGTCTGCCAGGGATTGCTTGTCCCTAGTACTATAAAGCCACCATGGTAGAACTGAGCATTAAGCTGAAATTTGTGTATTTATGGACTTCCTAGTTCTAGTGCTTTAATCTGGATCAGATGCAGGCATGCAGTAAAATTTCATCTGAACCAGTGAAACATCCTGACAGATTGATATCAAATAAATACTTTTTCATGACTGGATAATACACAGACAAGCTATTAATGATTGTGGAGACAGTTTTTTGTAGTTCATAGTTACTGAAGCAGAATAAATTTCTATACCTTATTACTAAAGTATTTTTTTCCAAAATATCTATTAAAAAATCTTTGCTGTAGTTCAGCACATCTTAAAATATGGTCCTAGAACTTTATTTGATGGTTTTTCGGCCACGTTTTAACTGGATACTTCCATAAATTGGACTGGTTTTGAAAAACACACTTACTCTACTTCAAAAGATATTGATCACACTATTATTCTACTTCCTCGTAATACAAAAAAAGTTCTTGCATCCATCTAAACCTAGAAATGCTAATAGTTATTCAATGATATAACTGCATAGATTGGCTTCTGACAATTTTTAAGCTAGTTTGGTGACTTTCTTTTTATCTGCATGCATAAAATAATCTACAGATGCCTTACTCCTATGTTACAAACTGTTTGAAGCAGCAAAAATTACCTACTACTAACTCTACACATAAACCCTCCAGACTGAGTCTTCTTTTATACATCAGAGTGTATCAATAAGGACTTCCTGGTCTGTAAATAACCATTTTTTTCTATGATGGGAAAAGAATACAGTAATAACAAGATGCTTCTAAGCATCCTGAAAAACAACAGTGAAATATACTACTTGGGAGGAGTAAACAGTGATTGTCTCTTTCATTAGTCACTCTGCATGACTCATGTAATTATGCAGTTCTGTGTGAATAACTGTGTCATATATATTTGTTGCTTTTTGTGGTGGATGTAGAAATATTCCAGTATTAGTAACTCTGACTTTTAAAACATATCAATATTTTCTGTGCAGGGGCATAGTAAGAAAAAAAAAAAAAAGTAATACCAGATATGTGTATTTATTTATCTTTATTCCCAAACCATATTTTAGTATTACTTCATAGCTTGTTTGTTCAATATCATAATTAGCTTTAATTCCATAGGTCTACTTCTATGTGGAAGTAGAAAACCTCCTAATAAGAGAACTGGGTCCTGATTGCTGAAATTATTCTACCTGGCTGACAGACTTCCAGTCTTTCTTTCAATTTCTTTTCTGTTAAATACTGTGGAATCTAATCAAGTCCACAGAAGATTTATGCATTACAAATATTACTCCATCATTTATATATTGATGTGCTAGGAATATTTCCAGAGTTCACTTTTTTTCAGTGAACTAAACATACTCCACTACAGAAAAGAAACAGTGCTTTACAGAACACATACAGTATCAGCTTTTGGAAATTTAGAGCTAGGGAAGGATAAATTGAAACTACATTTAAATACCTGCCAAATTTTTCTACTTAATTTCCAAAGGGATCGCAAGCTGAGAGAGTAAGCAGATTGATTGTATGCCTAAACATGATCCTTCTTCACTTTTTTCTTCGTCTTTATAATTTCGTCATACATATTTATGACAAGTTTTAAAATTCCTTTCTAAATCTTCATTTTAAAGGTGAAAATGAATGGGAATTTATTACTTAGCTTCTGAATCAAATTTGCTTATGACAAAATATGTTTTAACTCTCAAAATGGAGCCCAGCAAAGTATCATCTGATAAATGTATGATGTAAATGCTAAATGCATCAGTCAGCATCATATCTAAAACTTGACTACAAAATAAAAGGATTTTTTTCAAAGCAAACACTGCTTGACTGCTTTCTTTATATGAACTGCTCTAGTGGCTACCTTTCTCTTAGTACAGTTTCCTACATTCCATAGGAATGCATTTCATTCCATACATTGATCAATGGAGTTACTGTTTGAATCACAGTAGTCTAGTTTCACAGTTTGTGGAATATGTTTTTCTAGGAGCAGATCTTTAAAAAACATCAGCCACTTACAAATTTTAACATTTTTTTTGTGCAGCTGCACTTCATATGTCCCCAGCATGCTAAGGGTTATAAAAGGCCATGAGGAGTGAAAGTATTTATTTTAGAATCACATTTAGTAACTCTCACACTTTTAAGAACAGATTTTGCAAAAAATATTTAGAACCAAGAGAGGTCAGAATTCTATGCTCATTTAATATACTCTCCAGACACACATTTCACAGCAAACTGCCTTTGAATTGAATCATAGAATCTTTTTGGTTGGAAGAGAACCTTAAGATCATCAAGGGCAACCATTAGCTCAGCCCTGTCAGGTCGCACTAAACCACGTCACTCAGCACCATGTCTACAAATCTTTTAAATACCTCCTGGGATGGAAACTCCACCACACTCCTGGGCAGCCTGTTCCGGTGCTTTACAACCCTTTCTGTGAAGAACTTTCTCCTAATGACCAATCTAAACCTTCCCTGGTGCAACTTGAGGTCATTGCCTCTTGTCCTATTGCTTATCACATGGAAGAACACACTAACCCCCACCTTGCTACAACCTCCTTTCAGATAGTTTTAGAGAGTGAGGTCTTCCCTGAGCCTCTTTTCTTCAGGCTAAACAACCTGACTTCCCTCAGCCACTCCTTGGAAGACTTGTTCTTTAGACCCTTCACCAGCTTCATTGCCCTTCTTTGGACACAGTCCAGCACCTCAATGTCCTTCTTGTAGTGAGAGCACCAGAACTGAACACAGTACTCAAGATACGGCCTCACTAGTGCTGAGTACAGGGGGTCAATCACTTCCCTGGTCCTGCTGGCCACACTATTTCTGACACAATCCAGGATGCCATTGGCCTTCTTGGCCACCTGGGCACACTGCTGGCTCATATTCAGCCAGTTGTCTATCAGTACCTTCAGTTCCCTTTCTGCCAGGCAGCTTTCCATCCACTCTTCCCTAAGCCTGTAGCGTTGCATGGGGTTGCTGTCACCCAAGTGCAGGGTTCAGCTCTTGGCCTTGCTGAACCCCATACCACTGGCCTCAGCCCATTGATCCAGTCTGTCCAGATCCCTCTGCAGAGCCTCCCTACCTTCAAGCAGAATGACAGTCCCACCTAACTTGGTGTTTTTTGCAAACTTGCTGAGGGTGCACTCTATCTTCTCATCCAGATCATTGTTAAAGATATTAGACAGAACTAGCCCCAGTACTGATCCCTAGGGCACACCACTTGTGACTGGCCACCAACTGGATTTAGCTCCATTCACCACCGCTCTCTGGGCCTGACTATCCAGCCAGTTTTTTATCCAGCGAAGCACATGCACGTCCAAGCCATGAGCAGCCAGTTTCTCCAGGAGAATGCCATGGGAAACAGTGTCAGGAGCCTTACTAAAGTCCAGGTAAACAACATCCACAGCTTTTCCTTCATCCACTAAGTGGGCCATCTTGTCACAGAAGGAGATCAAGTTAGTTCAAGCAGGACCTGCCTTTTGTGAACCCATGCTGACTGAGCCTGATCACCTGGTTGTTGCTGACTGGGCCTGATCACTTGGTTGTCCTCTATGTGCTGCATGTTGTCACTCAAGGTGATCTGCTCCATAACCTTCCATGTTACCAAGGTCAGACATAGCATTATCCTAAGATTGTGGAGTAAAATTCTTTCTTTCTCTTTTTAACTGTAATATTTCCAACAAGCAACTCTCCTATGTTAACTTTACTAAATGATATGGGAGTTCTGGTGATATACAAGATATATGACAAATAATCTTGGAGAAATACGATCTCAAAAGCCTCAGAAGAGATATTCCTCTGTCAGTTATAACAGAGAACATTAAAATGAGCAGGAATACTTAGTAAAGGGTTCCCAAGAACTCTAAAAGTTTAAGTCTTTGCAGCAGGATAGAAAGCAGCACAGAAAGAATGTGGAGGAAGAAAGAAAGACAAATGTGGTAAATGTTGCAGAAAGAAACTTCATAATACATGTCCTTAAACTAGCAACTCCCAGAAGTCCTGCAAAATCTTGCTAAAATGTTGTGAAGTATTATTCCAAACAAGTCTTGATAGTATAATACTCAGACTACTTTTGCATTTAAAATGTATGTTATTGTTCTTAAAAAGCAAACAGTGAGCCTAGCAAAACTATTGCAAAACTACTTGGCAACAGTTTACTTTCTTGAGATAAATCAGACTACATGTCAGCACCCATCCCTGAGGTACTAGGATTTACTGTGACATTTACCTTATTGCAAGGGTGAGATGGTGGCTCTGTGAGATGGTACTTGATGTCTGACCACGGTACAATTTTTAACAATTGTTTTTATACTGGCAGTATATCATAGAATCATAAAATGGCTGGAAGAGACCCTAAAGGTCGTCTAGTTCCAACACCCCTGGCATGGGCAAGGACATCTTCCACTAGATCAGGTTGCTCAAAGCCCCACACAACCTGACCTTGAACATTTCCAGGGAGAGGTCTTCCACAGCTTCTCTAGGCAACCTGTTCTAGTGTCTCACCACCCTCTCAGTAAACAATTTCTTCCTAACATCTAATATAAGTGTACCTTCTTTCACTTTAAACTCATTACCACTCATCCTATCACTACACTTCCTGATGAAGAGTATCTCCTCATCTTTCCAGTAGGCCCTCTTTAAGTACTGGAAGGCCGCTATAACGTCTTTCTGGAGCCTTCTCTTCCCTAGACTAAATAAGCCCAACTCTCTCAGCCTGTCCTCTTAAGGGATGTGCTCCATCCCCCTGATCACCTTCGTGACCCTTCTCTGGACTTTCTTCAACAGGTCCGTGTCTTTCTTATGCTTTTCCATGCTTTTGAGTATTTTGATTGACTGTAGACTATCATCAGGTGATTGAAATACTGACAGTGGTGTATGTCTAGTGTGCTTATTTTTCATTTACTTTATAGATATCATAGAAATGTTTTCCCTTTGTTTAACTGCTTCTTACATGACTTATTGTAACAAAGACAGCAGTAACAATATCCAAATTCCTGCCCTGCCTGGCTTTCCATGTCCAACCAAATTCACAAAATGTAACACCTTTTAGTAAAAGAAGAAATTCTGCGTTGTGAATCTGGATTGAGCTCTTTGGCAATTATTGAAATAAAGAAAAAGCCATGAGATTTGCAGTGCATGGCATATTTCTCTCATTTGAATGCAATTAAAATTATTTTGTACAACTTCTTATAAAAGGTAGAAATACAAATAATTTCTCAATTATACCAGTGATTTCACACTTCCCATGTAAGTCAGCTAAGTGAGCTAGATATCTCACAGACTTCTGGTTAGCTTTATGGCTCTTATTACCCAAACACAAGGAATCAATTACTTGGCAAATTTGATGAGATAGACTTTAATTGAGATAATAGAAACAGAAAAACTTGGGACTTGTCAAATCACAAACTACAACCTACATCCTTGGGAATGAAACTATAACCGAACAAGTCTTCCATCTCCCTAATTTAATCAACCTTCTACAATAAGCATGAGAAAATGGATGAAAAACTCTTATCACAGTGCATCATGATATTCAAGAAATACATCAAGCATTTGGAAAAGTCAAGAAGGATGGAGAACGCCAATGGTGGGAAGCATTGTTTGGATGGTCTGCAACAGCAACCAGAACACTGAACCTTATGCTGCACCCCTTCGTGATTCTAGTGACTATTGTTATACTATGCTTGTTATTAATGACTGTTTTATTGACTATCTGACAGCCTAGTACCCCTGTACTGGGGCCGTGCTGCAAGGTGGGGGAATACCAGAACCTTAAAACATAACAAGTTCTGGACATGCACAAACCAGAATGTTACATCACCTGAGTTAGGCTGAAATGGAAAAATACCTGACAAAACTCAATTATCTCAGACTCTATAAATAGCAATCCTAAGTAAGACCCTTCCAGCTCTCCTGGATCACAGTGGGCTGTGACCAGCAACTTCCCTGAGCTGGGACAACTCTCAGGATCATCTGTCAATGTAATCAATACGAGGTCTGGGCAACACCACCTCCTTGAGTTTCAACTCCCACCTGTTGAGAAATGCCAATGCATTGTGAGTATTCACTCAAAGCAGGAAATTTTAACTATAAGCTTGCCTCTTCTACCCACACCTCTACCTATCTAGGTGTTTGATTTTACACATTTGCTTTTATGAGTGTTATATATTTCACTGGATCCAAGTACTTCTGTCTATATGTGTGTCTGTTTGTTTTGTGTTTATACATATATATACTTTGATTTAAGGTAGCTTGTAGCAAGTTAGCATGTATCTTGTCATTCTCAAATCTGTAATTAAGTTACTGTTCTATTACAACATACTTTACTAAATCAGTTGTTAATCTTTAAGCTGGTTAATCATTAAGTGCTGCTAAAATCAGCCTTTGATCTATCTCCTATGGATGTATCTCCTACAATGTATCCTCCTAAGGATGGAACTTCCTATGCTCAAGTTTGTGCCCATTACCTCTTGTCCTGTTACTGGGCACTACTGAGAAGAAACTGGTCCCGCTCTTCTGACACCCACCCTTTAAATATTTATAAACATTAATAAGATCCCCTCTCAGTCTTAAGTCTGAAAAGATTGTTGGCAAGATTCAGTATATTCCCTCTGCCCTCACTCTTCTCTGTCCAGTTTCTGTTTTCAAGTCTGTGCTGGGTCTTTGTAATTCTACTACTGTGGCCTTACCACATTGCATGCTGGTTTAGGATCCAAGCTAGCAGAGAACAGCAAAGATTTCAGCCCCTCTTGTCCTAGTATTCCATTGCTTTTGTATTCATTTTAACATCTAGATTACCTGAATTTTCTTTTCTAGCAGTAAATAGCATACACAGCTACTCCTGTTATTCAGGTATATAGCTCTGATTTTTTTTTTTCCTAATTGATGTGAGAAGGAATTTTCTAATCAAGTGAGCTTGCAAAAATTTAATTTGATTAAAGATTTTTAGAAAACATGTTAATGTTAATGAACTTCTGTCAAAACACAAGCATGCTTCTTTTGACAGTTTTCACATGCTACACAGTCAGATGCTGAACATAAAATTATAACTGATTCTTTCAATTCACCTGGACATCGAGAGTTCATGGCTTCAGGACAGTCTCATAACATAGAATTCCTCAGAGACTTAGACTTTATGGCTTCCAAAGGTCTGCTTTCAGCTCCACAACAGGAAGCGAAGAAGCCCTGAGACTAAGCAGGGAGCTGGGAATACCCATCACTTGGAGCATGAAAATCTCAAGAGATCTTCCTATCTTACTCACCTTTGAGCCAGCATCCCTGGAAGATCTGACTCAAACGCTATGAGCTTCTCACATCATGGGGAGGACTTCTATGGCTGGTAATACCTCTGAGCATTCTGCATCTTGTGACTGACAGAGAGCTGGGAGTTTGACCCTCAGGAACCACGGATGAACTGGGAGATGTTAGAACGGGTTTCCGAGGCTCAGTAACATTACAGAATTTACTGGGAGAAGAGGAGGAATGTTGAGAAAATGTCAAAGTTTCACTTTACATTGAAACCCCCCCCCAAATTATTATTGCTATTATAAGAGTGTGTCAGAATTGCCTAAGAAATGCAAATGCTGACTTTTGTCTAAAGCAATGGCTAAATCTATAGAAAGTTGGTTCTGCAGCTCACTCTCACTTCTGCAGTCTTTCCAGAATGAAGCTTGTAAGCAAGGCAAACATAAGCCTTTTTAAGGAAGACAAAGATACAAGTAAAAAAAAATTATGTTTAATCATAGCATGCCTTGGCCTTGGCAGAACATCAAATGCAAGCCTATATCCAGCATTAATTAGACCCAGTTGGGTCTGCAATAGAAAGAAAAGATGTAAATAAAAACCACAGCCTCAGCAAACAACAACTTTTTTTTTTCTGTGAACCATGAGTCATATTCTGTTAGCAACAAAGAAGACACCCATTTCCTGTCTCACAAGACATCTATTTACTTCAGTCTTCAGTGGTGGCTGGTATCGAAAGCACAGTACAAGCAAATCTGAAATGAGCAATTATAGAATAGACTGCCCATAGGAAAAAGTATATCCTTCAAATATTGCAAAATCCTTGCATCTTTTCACTGGTCAGCTTGTGCCCAGAGGAACAAGAGCTGTATTCCTTCCAGAATTTTAAAAAACAGCTCTTCCTAGATCTTGCATTCATTTTAGCATTCACTTAATCTGAATGAACATTGATGTAGGAGAGTGGAAGAACTAAGTCACAATTAGTACCAAAAAATTAATTTCCTTTAGTATTAACTAGAGACCATCTGCTGCAACCAACGATTACTAAAAGTTAACAGGTATCCAACAGCAGTTTTCCATTATTAATGTCTGTAGATCAACTGCTGCTCTCTGTGTCACACTTGTGTGTCTTCACTCTGAGTACATAGAGCACCTCCCCCAGTAAATGTGCTGGTTTATAGCCAGGGGTCAGAGGTGTTACAGAAACAGCTAAGAAAATAAAATTACTGTCTCTACCTACACAATGCATTATAATTAACTTTTCTTCAGAAGAGTTATATTCAAGTACTGCAAAGCTGCATTCACCTGACTGGAATTCAAAATAATAAGGGGGGAATGAAGCCAGTATCAATAGTGAGTTCAGAAAGTATAGGGTGGTTTCTTTTGAAATGATCCAGACTTCAAGGTGTCAACGTTCTACATATGCAGAACTGTATTTTTGATTTACTGGCCATAAGATAAAATGCTGTAATGAAAGAGCAGGCTGGAAACAGTTATAAATAACAATTTATCTCTGAGCAATCTGGACATTCCTGTATGCAATTCCTAACCTACAGTTACAATGGACTTTGTTATCCCCTTGGCACAACATAAAGGCACTATGAACACAGACAAAACTGATCCCTGAAATACTTCAGGTTTTGCAGTTACAAGGCTGCTGGGTTTTGTCAGACACAGTAAAGAAAACTTCAAAACCTGTTTTTTTTCGTCTGCCAAGGAAAGAGATTCTCAAGAAACATATGCCATTCCGTCTCTCAAACTTCTCCTGGCCATATTAAAATACAGTCACCAGGCAGCAAAGCTAACAACAAATAATGAGTAGGCAACATAGTTTTCTCTGGACAGAACATCATGCACCTAAGTGTAAGCTATGCTGCCCCAGAATTGTTATGAGCCACATACAGCTCTCAGTAAGTTTTCTTATTGGTCGTCATAATATTAGTTATCACATCAACTACTAATTTTTAGGTCAAGAGTTAAAATGGCATTGAAAACAGAAAGAATAACTACTTCCTGGTCAGCCAGGACTGCTGAGAAATGATGGAGAGTGGCTTGGTAAGCACATCCGCCAACTCCTTCAGTACTCGGGTGTAACCCATCTGGCCCCATAGAGTTGTGTATGTTGGAGTGGTGAAGCAGATCACTTCTTATTCTGATTATGAAGGTCTTATTCTGCTCCCCATCCTTGTCTTCTGGCTCAAAGGTCTGGCTACCCAGCAAACAGCTAGTCCTGCTACTAAAGACTGAGGAAAAGAAGGCATTCAGTACCTCAGCTTTTTCCTCATCCTTGGTGACTATGTTTCCCCTCACATCCAATAGACAATGAAGATTCTTCCTAGTCCTCCCTTTGTTGTTATAATGTATTTGTAGAAACATTTTTAAATTGTCTTTTATGGTAGTAGCTAGATTAAGTTCTAGATGGGCTTCAGCCCTTCAAATTTTTTCCCTGAATAGCTTCACTATGTCTTTGTAGTCCTCACAAGTGCCTTGGCCTCTCTTCCAAAGGCCATAAAATCTCCTTTTGTTCCAGAGTTCCAGCCAGAGCTCTCTATTCAGCCAGGAAGGTCTTCTTCACTGCCAGTTTGTCTTTTGGCACATGGGGACAGCCTGCTTCTGTGCATTTAAGACTTCGTTCTTGAAGTATGTCCAGCCTTCCTGGACTTTGTTACCTATCAGGAACTGCCTCCCAAGGGTAGTCTCCTGAACAGGCCAAAGTCTGTGCTCCAGAAATCCAAAGCAGTAGTTCTACTGACCCCCCTCCTTACTTCCCCAAGAATTGAAAACTCTATCATTTCATGATAACTGTGCCTTAGACGGCTTCCAACTGTAACTTCCCCCACAAGTCCTTCTCTTTTCACAAGCAGCAAGTCCAGGAGGGCAGCATCCCTAGCTAGCTCCCTCACCAGCTGCATCAGGAAGTTTTCTTCCACACAGTCCAGGAACCTCTGGGATTGCTTCCTCTCTGCTGTGTTGTATTTCCCACAGACATCTGGGAAGTTGAAGCCCCCCATAAGAAGAAGGGGTAGTGATTGTGAAACCTCTCCCAAGTGCTTATAGAGTATTTAATCTGCTTCTTCATCCTGATTGGGTCTATAACAGACTCTCACCATGATATCAGCCTTGCTGGCCTTCCTCCAGATTCCTACCCATAAGGACTCAACCCTGTCATCACCATCATTAAGTTGTACGCATTCATAACCCTCTCTAGCATAGAGGACCACCCCACTGCCTCTTCTTCCTTGCCTATGGAGCAGGGAATCCCAGGACCCAGAAAGATTTCATCATCATCAGTGACAGATTAACTTCTGGCATACCTGCAATACAAGCTGAAAAAAAGAGGAAGATCTGCATAGTGACATCTCTAAGATTTCAATCCCCAAATCACACAATGACTACACTACCATGGGGCTCTGCTCTGTACCCCAAAGCCTTGCAAATCTTCCTCTATACCCCAGGTGGGACAAAGCTCAAAATAACACAATTGCACCAGTGATATCACAGTAGGATCATCCATTAGGGCTTAGATTCCTACCATTCTGACATTTTGTATCTGACAAGAATTGTTACTGGCACACCAGTGGTTGCACCAAGAAAGTAACATAATAATAATGTGCAAAAGTTACATAATAATACACAGATGAATAATAAGGCTACATATTGTGGCCTTTCAATACTTAAAAGGTCTCTATAAAAAAGATGGGGACAATGTTTTCAGCAGGGCTCATTGCAGTAGGACAATGGGTAACAGTTTTAAACTACAAGAGGGTAGATTTACATCAGATATAAGGAAGACATTTTTCACAATGAACGTGGTGAAAGGTGAAGGAAACACTGGTATGGGTTACTCAGAGAGGTGGTAGAAGCCCCCTGAAAATGTAAAAGGTCAGGGTGCATCAGGGTCTGAGCAGCCTGGTCTAGTTAAAGATGTCCCTGCTTACTGCAGGGAGGCTGGACCTTTAAAGGTCCCTTCAAACCCAAAGCATTCTATGATTCTATGATACTGAAGTGAAAGCCTGGATCAAAAGATCATGCACTGCAATTACGATTCTCTGTGAGAAAAGGTAGACCACATCATCAGTGATGTAACCACTTCAGCTGTAATAAAAGCCAGGAGAAGCTACTCACTATTCTGCATACAGGCAGATAATCAAGACAATGCTCTCTACTGTATATTAAATTCTAAAAACACCTTAGCTACAAAGAGATTCATTTCCAGAGCAGGGACAGAGGTATTATTGTTCTATGACAGTTGTAGATCTCATGCATTTAACATCCCCTGAAAAACAGTGCTAAGAAGCCACAGCAGGGTCTCCACTCACTTTTTCTGTCAGTTGCCTTTAGACTGAGGATCTTGCCTTTGATCGCTGCCTGTGCTGCGCTGCAGCTCCAATGTAGCAACGTCCATGTCTAACCATGTATCCTGCTTATCCAGACCCAGACCTTTACCCACAGACTTAAATTTCTGGCTTGACATTGGACCTGCCTCATCACAGTGGACTTATGCAATGATTTGAACTCTTGGCTGAACATGGTTACCATCAACAAACATACCCTGCTCATTTTGCTTTGCTACTGTGAAACTGTGTCCTGATTGGTGAGGTCACTAGTTAATGTGGCTGGCTTCCAGCTTCCTGATCTCTACAGAGCAGCCTTCCTTTGATGCTCCCTGACAGTCTATACCTGCTTTCAAGAAAATAAGAATTAGAGAAACATCTTCCTGAGAATATAGAGAAATGACATATTCATCAAATCGTTTCTAAGTGAAGAAAAACTATGAATAAATAAAAACCTGACTAATGTAATTGTCAAAATTTTCTTTTATCTAGAGAAACACAAAATGTGCTGTCAGATTAACATAATGTCACGAATTTGTGACATTTTTTGTCACCTTCTTGTAAGGTCATATAGCTGTAAAAATTTACATAATGTATACGTTCCTTGGTTAAAATAAAAGTTAAAAAGTAGTATAGACAATAAGTATGCACCTGTGCTAGGTTTGATTACATTTTATGAATTTGTGGTAACTAAGGAAAGAAATATGTGCTTGTTTTCTTAATCATCCCACATACTTTTCTTTTTTTCATTCAAGCCCTGATCCTATAATCACTTATGCATACAATTAACCTTTAACCGCTGAATAAGTCCCAGTTTCGGCAAGGACTTTTTGCCTAATTTAAATTTTAAATGCACATAAATATTGCAGGACCTTTCATAATGTTCAATGATCATCCTAAATTAGAGTGCTGTCTGTTTTCTGTGACATATGCGTATATGTATGAATAACAGAAAATCAGAACAACAAATCACAGTCTTGGAGTTAGACAGAGGGGAAATTCTTCTCCATACTCTTCTGTATTGCAAAAATGAAAACATTCGTAAACAGAACATGAAGAAAAGGAAATTGATCTTATATACTATATTAATCATGTTAGTGATATCATTAATAATTTTGGCACAGTTTTTTATTTTCTTCCTTTAGACATTTTTCCATGTTCAAGATCTGATTTTTAATTTTTTTTTTTGGTGAGAAATACTTCTTGAAATCAGAGACTTTGCTGTTTTTATATTGAGAGTTTAACTTGTGCAGTAGTGGAAGGACATTAATTCAGGAGCTAATATAGTCACTGCAGTAAGAGGTTTGCTTGTATTAATGCAAAGGCACATTTAGCCTCTGTCCAAAACATGTAAGTTGTTATTTCATGGAATTTTTGTGAAATGAATAGGAATGCAGCCACAGAACTTATGAAATTTGAAGACTATTTAAGTCACTGCAAAGTCTTTAATGGACTTCTGTGGGTGCTGGCACATATGCCAAATGCTTATGGGATACGCTGTTGTTCTTCATGGCCTCATGATTCCTATGCTGGATTTCACTTCCAAATTAAGTTGTAATTTGAGGCTTGTTCTTTTAAAGAGACTGCTCCAGTTTCCCATTCTTAGGGTATTGGCCTCCTCAGTTCTCTACTGGAATGAAGAGAAGAGGATATTTTGCATCTATCAAGATTACTCAGCAACGTGCTGCTGAGCAGAAAATATAGTCCATGATGAAACAATACTGTCCTGGTTCGAATTAGAACCAAACCAATTCTCTTCAGTGATTTTAATTTTCAGCTCAGTCTCTTCTAACTAACTGCACTTTCTGAAGTTACTGGCAGATTTTCACGGACAGTGTCTGCTTCTAGCAGTGATAACACTCCATGTTTAGAGTTACTACCAAGAATTGGTGTGCAGACCAAGGTCATTGCTAAATCTTGTGTACCACATTGGAGGGTGCAAAAAGTAAAAGGCCACACCTGCAGGGAGAAGCAACCAGGACAACTGACCCTATACTGACCAACGAGGGATTCCATCCCATGTACATCATATTCAGTATAAAGCTGAAGGATCACTCTGCCTATGATCCCATTCTGTGTGTTCCTGACACCAGTTCCAGAATTCTACTCCTGAATCTGGTTCCTGTTTGCCACTGAGTCCAGTCTGGGACTTCCCCAGTGCCTGCTCCACAGCATCAGTGGTGATGGTGACCTAATTGCCATCAGGGGGGTTGGGTTCCATGCTGGTTTTGTATATATTTATATATATTCCATTTTATTATCATTATTGCCATTAAAGCTCTTTTAGTCTTCTTTTCTAGTCCACAAGTCTCTCTCCCTTATTTCCTTTCTCTTCCCCTGTGGGACAGGAGAGGGTTTAACAGAGAGTGTCTGTTATAGGTCTAGCAGACAGCCCTGACACTAAAGTTTGACAAATATTTAAGATTAACAGACAAGTGAGGAGCTTACTAAGTCTTTCTGGGGTGTATTGATGGACTGGACATGAGCTGATTGGTCAGATACTATAATAAGCACATGCTCAAAGGCCTCCCTTCCTGTGAATTGTTGAATATTACCATAGTCACTACAATAGGTTGCTTAGAGCCATGTCTAGTCAAGTTCAGGATACTTGCAAGGCTGGAGATCCCACAGCCTCTCTCAGGAACTTCTTCCACAATTTAACCACTGTCACAGTAAAGAAATTTTTTCCACTTTTTCAATCAAAATTCCTTTTGTTGCAACTTTTGACTATTATTTGTCCCTTCGCCCTGTTTTGTCCTCTGGGAAGAGTCTAACTGTCATCTCTGTAAATGCCTATGTAGAGATGGTGGGGCCCGAGACATCACCTTGTGCAGAATGGAAAATTCCTGTGATACAGGGTGGCTGAAATAATTTATGAGAGACATTTAGGGTTTACAAGTCAACAGTAATAGAATATTGAACAAGAACAGCTGTCAAAGTGATGATGCACCAGTAAGGAGAGAGAGGATGCCAGGTGTATACACTATATACTCCAGGCTGTTCTAGCTGCTTAGCAGAAGTTTTATCTTCAGGTGAAAAATGCTTTAAGTTTCTAAACTGGACTAAGGGAGGTTCATTTTGGGAAAACAGATAATATGAAGATGACTCTCAATCTTTAGGCTTTCCCTACAATTTACAAGATATATTTTAAGCAATCTGGCTGTTGAGACCTCTTTGTGTCATGATCACTATCGAATATGTAGAGAACCATCTGAGGCCTGTCAAACTTACTCACTTGCACTTCAGGAAAGATACAGGGATTAGGATCCTCCATGATACTCGTGCAGATGCATGAGGATGTGGAGAAAAGTGCTGAGTGTCTCCCCTCCTCTTCTGGTGTCTGAATGCAAAGTCTGCTCCTTCTACATACTTTTAATTAAAAAATCAAGTTGGAGGCACACAGTTGTTCCAGCTTCCCCAGGAAGAAAATAAACACGATGTACCAATCACTTGGATGATAGACTGTTCTACATGACTCTTCCATTATGGATCTTGGTCTGCATTGTTTGTGTTGCACTGATGTGCATTTAAAGATTTATTCATGAAGAAAACACAGAAGAGCTAAGTATTTAGACAGGGGAAAAATAACTTTTGTTCATATCTAATAAATGTATCACACAGAGACAGCCTAAGGAAATATTTTGTTAATATTTCCAAAACACTTCAATGTATGACTAAAATATTGTAATTATACACAGAACAAGATAAGAATAAGGCAAGACAAGATATTCCTGTAGATAATCTAGCTAAATAGTTGCCTGAGGGATTTGTACCAAATAATGCATTTACTGGTGAAGTTTTGTACTGCTGACTGCATAGGAGCTCAATGAGACACTAATTTCTTCTGAACACTCTTTATGGGAATTCTGCAATGTGTATTGTAACAATGTATCTTGAAATAGGATACCTAGAACGCAAGTAACTTCAGTATCCCATAGAGCTCCTAAGTAAGTATTTGTTTAACATTCATACTCTAAATACTTGGGGATGTCTACATTAACTCTGTAGGAGCAGCAGGTTTTTTTTTCCACTGGTTATGTCCTTTTTTTCAGAAAAGAAACTTTGGTCAACATAGAAAAAGCAGTTCTCTAAAGGTTAATATTTCAAGAGAAATGAAAAAAACCTTGTTAGACAATTCAAAGGTGGTGTGGGAAAAGCAGTTACAAAATTGCCACAATTATGTTTTGTGTTTTGAAATTCTGTAAGACAAGCATAAAAAGAAGCTACAATGCTTCAGGTCACCAATTATTTGTGTATTTTTCATTACAAATGCATCCTTTAATTTTTAAGCGTGTTCAGATTTATACTGGACACCACCCCCACCATTCATCATATGTCTGGGACAGGACATTGCTATGTGGTACTTATTTGTCAAAGTTGCATCTCATGATAGATGAGTGCATCTATCACTTTCACTATTTTTCACATCAGAAAAAAAACCCCAGCAAATCACACATAGCAATAAATATATAATCTAAGCCTCAATTGTAATGTAAGGCGACCTTAGCAATATTTTGAGTTCAACCAAGCATTGTTTGTTAAAAATAAATGCAGTTATACACTAATATTATAGAACTCTACTTAAAAAATAATAACTCTTTCAGATAAGTGTTTTTACATTAATACCATTTCACTAAAATCTCTGATAGATTATTTTGATCAAGCGCCAGATTTTTTCAGCTGAGAAAACTTGCATGTGTCATATACCTTTCCTCTAATTGCATCTGAAAGAAAAATAAAGATAGAAAAAAAAAATCAAACCATATATTTTAAACCACATTCACATCTAGTCTAAAAAGGATTAAATGTTTGCTTGTGTTTTACAGTGAATAGCAGGAAAGGGTTAGTTTCATACATATGCACACTCAGAAACACCGCAAAAGGGCAGTACTGCTGTAGAGCACTCATTGTACATGAGTGGTTCCTCCTACCAAGTGATGAGCTATGTTGGTTTGGCAAATTGTTGAAACAGATGGAACTGGAACAGTTTGTGAAAAGCTGAAGACTATGAAAAGCTAACACTCTGGCCCTCTGAGAATAAAAAAGCATCATATTCACAGAAGTGATGCAGTGTATTAAGCTAGTACGGGATGGCAGAAATAAATATCTATACTGTGGAGAGACACTGTTTCCTCACACCTCATTCTGTGATGCAGCAAGGACTGGCAAGGAGGATTATTGAGCCTGATCAATGGATACTTTGATGTCAGGAATTCCAAATATGAGAGAATTCCTAGAAAAGCCTTAGATTTTGCATAATTTCCCCTCGTTTTCTTCACCACTGCATACTTTGCTTATTAGACCACCAGTTACATGCTGCTGCCTAAAAATTAAACAAGCTACTAGCACATTTGTTTTGGTTGTCCATAACAGTCCTTTGCCTCTTTAAGATGTACCTTCTAATGAAACATAACAGTACTGGGCAAGAAGTTTTCTGTGGGACAGAAAGAAACATAGGGACAAATAGCAACAACTTTAAATTAATATATTTCAAGAAACAGTGTACACTGCAATGTATGCTTAAGTATGATGACTTATCAAATTAAGACATCATATTATGGTGCAGTATATACATATAATGGTGGGGGAAAAAAGAACTTGATACATACTGTCATCTGTTCAGCTTCTTTGGTACCATCAAGGAATAGAGAATAATACATCTAGAAAAGCTATATAGTTCCTTTCCCATCCCAAACAGATTCTAGGTGCCTGTTTTTTTCCATGAGCCTAGATCATGACTCAACAAGTCTTACAGTTTTTGCGGGGATCACTTTTAATTAATTCTACCTGAGACATTCAGGTAATTTTGCTGTCAGTTATTTCCATTAAAAGGCATTTTCAGTTTGTTTTTTTTTTCAGCTTTAGTGAGGTAGTTCTGGCTTCTTCCAAGGAGATTTTGAGCTTCTGTTGGTCTTCTTCTGACATTGTTCCCCAGGACAAAATGGACATCTCTTACTTTGTAGCCCATATAAAAATAATATAGTATTTTCTAGTTAAATGGCTTACCTAAGCAGAACACTACATAATAACTATCTGAGAAAATAGCACTTCCTGAACAGCAACATAACAGATATGCTCTGAAGTTTCAATGACGCTTTGTTGAAAAACCAAGTGGAAAATACTTGGAGTAAATTGTCCTCCACCATCTTCATTCCTCGGTGCTCCTTTTTCATGCATTTATTTATTGTATACATACACACTTGGATATATAAAGATCCTGTTGTCAGAATGACAGTCTTTGGGTTTTCTGTAGTGCTCTTGGCACAAAACTGATGAAGGACTTCTCTGAGCTAACAGTGTTATTTATATTCTGTCTGCCCATATTGTGCATATTCCACTGTCACTTGCAAAATAGTGTAATCCAAATGGCCTACTCTAAGCTTCTTATTTCGCAGGCAAACAAAGCCCTTCTAGGAACTTTAATTCTGAGATCTACACATAAAGTTATTGGAAGTACTAGGAGAGCACTGTCGACATGTACATTTCAGTCTGTCAGTTTTGATTGCATTTGTTGATATCTAAATCTAGGTATCTTAGCTGTCAGAGTATTTTGTCTTAGTTACCACTCACAATTTTGTTTCTCATAGAAGACTCAGTTCTCTGTCATTTCAGAAATTTGACTATTTGGTCACTGTAAGAAAGAAAGAAAACAAAGCTCGGAAAAGAAAGGCTATCTTCTTATGCATGTAGAGACTAGTTGCAGCTTGTAGAAGTCGGTGTCTGCAAGAGGATAATGCAGCTGAACTTCAGGTTTTTTACACTACTGTGTACTGTAACATTAAGCTTCATGTCACTGCAATGATATGTACACAGAGCAATATTCATTGAAGAATATTGGAGCAATATTCTTTTCTCTCAAGAGTCATCAATTTACTTTTTGGCAGGTAGCACAAAATTAAAATTATTTCTAGGTGGGTTCTGTTCCCCTAGAGTTAGGTAATGTTTGTCACTTGTAAGAATGGAAGAGGATATAAAATGCAATGAGCAGTGACCATGCAGTATAATGCCTTCTTAGTCACTGACCAACGAAAAAGTATAGAGAAAGTAAAAAAAGCTATATTCAGCTTTCCAAAGGAGCGGAGTCAGATATCCTGACTATCTGTGAAACTATGATTTCACTGTTCAGTGAAAGATATGCCACAAATAGCACTGGAAGTTAAAGATACCTCAGCAGTTATAAGTTACTATGGTAGGAACTGATCACAGCAAAAAGTGGATTCAGTGGCAGCAGTAGAGGTAGACCCAAAGTCATAAGACCCTGGAGGTTCCCAAGTAGAATAAACTGGCCAAAGCCCATTCTTGTAATTATTCTATCTTCTGTACTGAAGGTGAAGCTAAAGACCATGGATGACAGCGCAGTTCAAATTAAAATGTCATCACTTTTACCAGCTTCAGGCCTCTGTCAATTGAATGTTTGGAGTCACACTTGAGTGACTGCAAAAGATCCTGATTCCTCTCAGAACCTCTCAGAAAGACTTGGTTCAGACCCTGGTTCTTCTCAGATTGGGCTGTAAAACAGATACTAATTTAAAATACTGCAATTCTTTGGCAGGGAACATTCAGTCCTATCTGTTGTTATTTCTGAGGCTTTCTCAACAGGAGGTATCCTGAATAATACATCTGTTTTTTTACACTCTTCACAAATACATTCTCACAAATACAATAACATTAAGGTTTGCTGATTTTACTCATTCTTTGGGAGAATTCTACCTTCACTCTACTCTCTGCAATGTTTGTGACTTCTCATGTTTGGGAACAGGAGCTGATAGAGATGGGAAGATTACATAGAATTCACCACAGTCTAAATTGCTGGCTAATTTTGTTGTTTTTAAAACCTGCTCTAATTGTATGGGTTGCCCAAATGGGAAAAGATTATTTGGTGACCTAGAAACAGTTGTGGTAAATAGACATCCTCTCTTAAGTAGCTAAAATTAATGATATCTAAAATAAAGTGATCACCAAACTGCACAATTCAGTGTCTTTCTAACCAAGTCACAATATGTAAATTGGCAAAGCTACCGCATGAATTTGGTCAAACGTGAGATACTACTATGAGAAAAACAAAACAAATCCACAGCTCACACAACAAAGTAAAGGGGGAGAAATCACAGTCAAAGGCACAGGCAGCCTCCAAAGCAAGTGTTTGATTTGGAAATTAACATGTTAGAATAAGAAATAAGTTCTTTGGAATCCTTTGAATATCCCAGACATAAATAGTGCAATCAAATCTTCCCTTTTGATGCTTACTTATTGAAATGGTAGCTCGCAGCTCAAATCTGTATTTGTTCCTGTGTTCACCTGCTTGAACCAAACAAGCCAAGGCTATTCTTTTGCAACACAATGTAGGGCACTGTATTCTGCTAACTACTCCTAGCAACTTAAAGCAGTATTTCTCGTTTTCTCCAGTCATCCATTCACTTCTGTAGCAAGAAGCGGTAGTTCAGTACCTATTACTAGATCATTAGGATTAGGCATCTTCCTTAACATATAAGAAATAAATCACAGTTGAAGGATTTTAAACAAACTGATGCTTGTTAGCAGGTACTACCACAAGTACTTGAAGTACTAGGAACTAGCAATTTTTACACAGCAGCTACTGCATAGGACACAAACTGAGTAAAACAGCTTTAGTACAAGGCTGTGGGAAACCTGTGAGTAGCTAAAGCAGTGTCCAGATGCATTTAAACACTCAGGAGACCACCAGGATTTCTTTCAGGAAATTCCTTTGTTGCATTGTCTACAGCTGAGCCAGAACAACATAGAAAGGAAGTAATTCAGTATGACCTTTCTCACCAGAGTAGGTCCTTCAAACATCATTTAGTGGCAAATGCAAGCACACTTGAGATTTTTTCTGTGCAGATCATGGAAACAATTGCTTACTGCAGGCTTCCAGTGTAACCAGGACGCCTTCAGAGAGGGAATGAAGACAGCCTTTATAATGCTATGTCCACCACAGCTGGTTTCCCCTTCTAACACCTCAGGAAAGGCCCAAAAAATCTTCTGTTACCTGGTAGAGTAGCTTAGCAAACATGTAGTTTATTGTCCAAGAGAACTAGCATGAAGAGGGTACTACACAGAAAACTAAGCCATTTAGAAAAGTAACAAAATGGAACAAATTTACTAAATCAAGTTTGTTCTACTGGTGTTATCAAACTCTCCAGCTACTCATACAGATGATGTCAACTGAACCCAACTGATTTTCTGTAAATTAACTGTGTTTTGCATGGAAAGACATTTTATCAACTATGAAATCAAGCTCAACAGCTGGTAACAGCCTGAAGATGCCTCTGAAAGGTACACAGTGCCTTATTCAATTTAATCTCAAGTGCAGTTTGATGATGTCCAAATACTCAGTCTTGTGCAAGAGGATATAGTGCCATCTAGGTTGTCTTTGCAAAACACTGTGCTCTAAACAGATCAGCATTACTGTAATTGTGTTCTGTCTAGGAAAAATAGACTGAGCCATCCTTATCACCACATAAGTCAGTGTGATTGGACACATTTAATACTCAAAGCACATACAGTAATAACTTTCTAAAAACAAGTTTTAAAATGTATATACATATTTATATACACTCATTATGTCGATTCATTGTGAAGTGCAGGCTAATTGCTTGTATGAATAACACTAGTTTATCAACAGCCAGTGAAAGTAAATAATTCAGGATTCCTCCATTAAACTCAGCAGGTCATGAGTGCAAAGTTTATGACAACAGCCTAATGACAGCGATTCTGTCTACAGAGAGCCAAAGAAAAAAACAAATATTTATGATATGTAAACTATTGCTGAGCACATTACTTAGTGCACAAAAGTGCTTTTCAGCTTGGCTAATAATAAAACACAGATGGCAGTGAGAAATTTGTAAAGCTTCTTTTAGAGCACATGAACATAATACAAACTGCAGAACAACATACTTTTAAATATTTTTTCCTTTTTTTTTTTTAAAGACATGTGCTGATTTGAATGCCAAAAACCAAAAAACACTGATAACTGCCTAGATAGCCTGGAAGAATAAATATGACTTCTGCAAAAAGCTAGGGCAAGTCGTAAGGAGGACTCTATCATTCAAACTTCAGCAGGGTTAGCGTTCAGTTTTTATAACTTTAGTTCTGTCCACAACCTAGGTACCAGTATGTTCAGGTCTGTGTTCTGAGCATCTTCTATTCACTAGTTTAATTTGTGGTTGAAGATGCAAAGCAACATGGAAAAAGCAGCCAGGATAATCAAGGTAAATAAAGATATATTATTGGGTGTAATTAAAAGCCAAGTACATGCACCACAAGCAATACCAGATAGAATTAGGCAGACTACACTTTTTGTACAGATAGATACATGCTTAATTGTCATTTGAACAAAGGAGAACTGATTAAGTAATTTATTAAGACATCAACATATCTTTAACCCTCCCACATAAATCCAAGTAGAATACGGTACTATATTTGCACAATTTTTGTGAAGACAAGAGAAAAACTAGAAAAGTGCATCATTGTTCAAATGACACTGTATTTGAGTGAAGAGAAAGAAGGGATATTATTTCTTACCTTTTTGTACATATGCAATGCTAGCTGCAGTGAAAGGGACTAAAATCTTCCAGCAGAGTTAGTAAAAATTGAGAATTCTAACTCACAGGAACTGCTGAGATTTCAAAATTCCTGTTTAGTTTCACTCTAAAGCAAGATCCAACTATATCTTAAGAGTTTTGCTGAAACGATGACCACATCTTATGAATTTGCAGAACATGCAACAGGAGATTTAAATTCTGAATAGAATATTTCTTTTTTTTTTTCATTATTTTACAACACATAGCTTGATCTACATATTACATAACAGATATTAAACTTCTTTTTAACAGCTAAACAGATGTCATTTTGATCAAGAAATGGTTTCAGTTGGTACTGTGAATGAGTAACTTATTATTTTAAACATAAGGTTTTAAATAGTCTGTTTATTGTCTGTCCCATTTTACAATGAAAGCAGCAAACATTCCAGGACTTGGAAATGAATGCAACACTTCTACTGAAACAAAATTTCTAACATCACACAAGTTCACTAAAAAGTTAAACTAAAACTCAGAAGTTCTTAAACAGTTTAAAAGACTGTCATCTGAATTTTGCCCCTACCCTTTCCCACATTCCTTTCAGTTTGTTTCCTCTTTCTCTGTAGAAACTGTCCATAATTATACAATTTCCTCAAGAAGAAGAAGATTTGCTCAGAACACTTTTCCTGATAGAAAACTGATGAAATTTTTCAAACTAATCTTTATAATATCTCTTACAAAAACATGGCAGAGCTAAAGACCACTCCTGGAGGGCTGCTGAGGCTTTTGTTTTTATATGCATCCTCCACTTGACTCAGCAATTTGGTGCTTTCGTGGGAAAAAAAAAACAACAAAGCTATAGCTGCCTAATCACAACTATAACTTGCTACCTATAACATGATGCCTATAACCAACTCAAGATCATCTCAAGGTATATTTTTCCTATTGCATATAGGCTGTACAATGACACAGCAGAAGGTGCCTACACTGTTCCTCTAAAACCATGTTTGCTCATTCTCAGTTCCTCTTATATAAAAAGGAATTTAGAGGTATAAATATTTGCAATGGGGAGACATAGGAGAGGTCAGCCATCAGAAAAGCAGCACAGCTTTTCTGTGTTCAATGGGCTGGAGAATCGCAGAAAGCAGTAACCTTATGGAGATAGTGGCAAAATGGAAACAGGGTAAAGCGTAAGTTTAGCAGCAAAAGGCCTGAATACCAGAGGGTCAGTTAATCTCACTGTGGCTCCAAACATTTTCATCTTAAATACAATATTGTATTAACAAATGAGTAAGAAAGAATTTTAGGCTAGGACAATCATGCAGGAACATATTACCAGAACAGTCTCCAAGTCTCCAGTGATCTAACGAGATATGCATAACCCCATTTGGTCCTCATTCATGGTAAGGTTAGCAGTCCTTCCAGCTGTAATAAGGTTCATCACAGGAAGAAACTGTCTTCTATCAGTAGGGATTATGTTTCCTATTTCTGACTTCTGTTCTGAGTTTCACAGGGTAGGATATTTAAAGAACCAAAGCTTCAGGTCGTAGAAAATGGCATAGATCCACTAAAGAAGAAATTGCATGTCAAATAAATATTTGTTCTTTTTATCACCATGCTCGTAGTTTTAATGAGCTTCTGCTTATTAAATTTATGTCCCAAAATTTTATGCTGTCCTGTCCAGATCTCACTCACTGAACTGTCCCAGGTTCAGCTGGATTAGAGTTAATTTTCTTCCTAGTAGCTGACATAGTGCTGTGTTCTGGTTTTAGGATGAGAATAATATTGATAACACAGTGATGTTTTCGTTTTTGCTGAGCAGTGCTTACACTAAGTGAAGGACTTTTCAGCTTCTCATACTGCCCTGCCAGAGAGGGGGCTGGGGGTGCACAAGGAGCTAGGAAGGGACACAAGCCAAGACAGTTTAGCCAAACTAGCCATACAATATGATGTCATGCTGAACAAAAGGAATGGGGGGAGTTGGCCAGAGGGTGGTGACCACTGCTCGGGGATTGGCTTGGCAGCAGATGGTGAGCGATTGCATTGTGCATCACTTGTTTTGTATATTCTTTCATAATTATTGTCTTCCCTTCCTTTTCTGTCCTAATAAACTGTCTTTATATCAGTCCATGAATTTTACTTTTTTTTTTTTCACCAGTGCTCTCCCCAGTCCTGCTGGGGAGGGGTGGAGTGAGCAAATGGCTGTGTGGTGTTTAGCTGCCTGTTGGGTTAAAACACAATATGCACTGTCATTCATTAGCTCCAGAAAAACATTTTAATCTATGGCAATAGTTTTATCTCCACTGTATATGCAATATATTGTATTTCTGTCACTATTCAGATATACATTAACATTTTCCTAATCCTAATAGCTGGTTTCAGTTTGTTTTCTTATTTATCTGTAATACAGCATCACTTATTTCTCATCTGCTCTTATAGCGTTTATTCATGATAACTTATCTGTGGCTTTTTCTTCTACTGAAACAACCGCCTAGCGCTTTGGCTCTTAGATGCACCATCTACTCGATGGTAGTGTCAGATAAAAAGGAAAAAACTCAGTCTGAGTACCATTAAAGTCTTCACATGCAATATCTACTTTCTTTCAATAATTTCTAATGTTCCTATCACATAGTTATCTAGGAGTCACAGGCATAACAAATTCAGACTATTTTTGACAAGATAGAAAAAACCTCTTTTTTAATATAAGTATCATTGCTCATAATGGAAAAGTAATATATGAAGCTGTTTTCCTTTTCTCAAAATGACATGTAAGTTTTAAAATCAATGTTCTCTCTCTGAAGTTAAATTTGAGGCCATGTCTTACAGAAATGCTGAGGGATTTGGCTGTTACAGGAACATATGATCTGCAATTACAGAACTTTTTGCTGCAAGTCCATAAAGGCTAGGCTGGTAAAACTAAACATTTATCTCAAGAGATCTGAAAATCACGGTTTTCTCAGACACTTACCAGGAGAAATTTCTAGGCACTGGAACAAGCATCACATCTGTGTCTTTGAGCTCACACCATGCCTGGTAACATTCCTGAAATCTCCAATGACAAATACAAGCTACCCTAATTGCTTTCTGCTACCTTTCTCTGACTTGATATACCCAAACCCATTCAGTATTCTCTATTTCTTTAAAGTACTTTCTGTTGATTATTACACTTGGAAGTAATATTGAGAGAGCAGGCGTGATAGCAGCAGCCTTACAGCTGGGGAAACCCTTTTCCAGAATGAATGGCAATTTAAGCTCTTAACTTGTAGCAGCTTCCCTGTACAAAATAAAGAACAGTAAACAGCAGAGAAAATGAATATCTGAAATGTAGAGTCTCTTTACATATTAGGAAAGCGTATCTTAAAATTAACCCTTACTCTCAATTTAAAAGCATGCTCTGGAGAATTCTTACCTTCTATAATCTGAGCTGCTGAACCACCATGGATTGACAAGCCAAAGAGCAGTAGCAGCAAGTCCCAGGTGCACCAAACATGCCTGAAGCAGGTGTGTCAAAAAAGAAGGGAGGATGGGGGGTGCGAAAGGGTGAGACCAAAGACTGTAATACAGAAACACAAGCAGAGAAAAGAAAAAGCAAGATTTAGAAGTGAGAGTTCTTACCATGAGAGCATTTTTTGAAAGTCAGTTGAAAGACCTTAAGTGAGGAAAAAGTTCAGTGCACATGAGTTCTAGGCTTATGAAAATAAGAAGTTAATAAAAACTGGAGTTTGCTATTTCTCCTCCAACATTCAGACAGAAGTGGAACAAAGGCAGCTCTCAGGCTCTCTGTATGACTCACTGCAATTTAGTGCTCCAGCTCTGAAATCTGATTCCATGTAGACTTTACTGTCAGACCACTGCCAAAAACTTCCTACTTTATTTACTGATGGACATCCCTTACTGTGTACATCATCCCAACTTAGTCTTGTCTGTACTGTGTACCCTTAGAGATAGTAGCATAGCTTCTTCAGTTCTCCCTTNACCTCCAGCATCCTTCTATCCAGCATTATATAGCCAATGATATGCATTCTTATACGGAACAGGACTTTTCTCTGGCCATTTTAACCAAACTTCAGCAGAAGCAAGTTTTGAGATATAAGCAGGACAGAGCAGTCACAGTTAAATTGCAACATACACTGTCTTACAGATTTTCTGTCACCTACAGAGACACACTGAACCACACCCTATTCTCTGACAAATTATCTAATACTCTTATTTACAAAGATTTACATCCTGCATGTAGACTAAAGTATGTATCTTTATCAGCAGCTGTATATCTGTATAGCATATATATATGTATGTATATCAGCAGCTATACATATATGTTTGCTGTAGAGATCCCGTAGCTAAGCATTTCTAATAGTTTCCATTTAAAGGCGTTATTTCAACCCTCCCTCCTAAATTATGTGTCTTTTTTCCACAGGTAGTTCTTCAAAGCCAATTCTTACTTGAGAAAGAATTTTTGAAGAATAAGCTTGAGATTAATCAGACAATTTTAAAATAATTGTATTTTTAACACAAACTGCAAATTTGACTGGGACAGGAGGGAGCCTGGAAAGCATTGTGTATGGAAAAAGATCAGTGAGCTCTTGGTAGATCTGGGCGGGAAGGTGCTGAAGATCACTTTAGGAGATTCAAAACTAAAACCAGATTTACCTAGGATGAGATGCAGGGGACAGACAGGAGTAAAGTTTTTTTGCAGTAGTGAAAGTACAATCCCAAGCAATAAACAGAATTAAGAAGAATCTCATTGCACAGTGAGCAAAATGCTTGAGTTTGGGTGTTTTGTTGACTATTTTGGGGAAGTTGGTTTTTTGGGGTGTCATTTTTTTTTCTTTTTATTAAATATGGAAATTCAGAGGTTAGGACCTTAAAAGCTAGAATCTTGATTCTGCCCCCAACTCCCCTTTTAGATAGAAGCCCCAACAGATCAGCACTCTTCATGTATATTTTAGCTGAGCCACAGCACTATTCATTATCCACCTTCTGCTTAATGGTAAGGAAGCAAGAGATCAAACTATCTTTTAATCAAGTTTCTTACTATAAACACACAGTCTTATATTCTTCAGAGGACCAAGCACTCCCCTTTTTCTATTCCATAGTACTATATCAGGGCTATAAAAAGTTTCATTATTCATCTTTTCTACATGAGGCCGTCAGCTCTTTCCCTTCTCTCTCCCAAAAGTTTCTCTACCGTTATCACCACAAGCAGTGCTGCTTGTAGGAACAGTGTTTGCAATATTTGTGCAAATCATATACCAAACCCATATATTTTATGCCTTTTTATAGGACACTAGATACGTGTTATCCCAGGGAAAAATACTGGGTTTTTAAGCATTCTGGTAAAATGTGTGTATTTGCAAGTCTGGCTCACTTTTCCATTTTTCTCATGTAATCTCTAGCAATAGCTACCAAGAGCCATTATTGTTCCTGTCAAACTATTTTTTTAACTCAATTTCTTCTTTTAATAGCAATACTTCTATTTCTCTATACATAAAATGTCAGAGGAATACCTCCATAGTGCCTCCTATTGCAGTATATTTTTTTGTCTAGTATGTATGGCCAGACATCTGCTTTGATGCCTTTGTATTGGGTTTGTGTGACAGGGGTTTTTGTAGCAAGGGAGGGTCTACAGGGGTGGCTCCTGTGAGAAGCTGCTAGAAGTTTCCCCAGCTCCAAGTAGGACCCAGCTCTGGCCAAGGCTGAGCCAATCAGTGATGGTGGAAGTACCTCTGAGATAATGTATTTAAGAGTGGAAAGGCTGCAGCAGAGAGAGGACTGGGATGTGAGAGAAACACCTGTGCAGACACAAAGGTCAATGAAGAAGGAAGAGAGGAGGTGTACCAGACCAGAGATTCCCCTGCAGCCCATGGTGAGATGGCAGTCTGACCCACTGCAGCCCACGGAGGTTAACAGTGGGGTAGATGCCTGCCTGCAGGCCATGGAGGACCCCATGCTGGAGCAGGTGGATGCACCCGAAGAAGGCTGTGACTGTGAGGGAAGCCTGTGCTGGCGCAGTCTGTTTCTTAAGGACTACATCTCATGGAAGGGACCCATGCTGGAGCAGTCTGTGGAGAACTGCAGACCATGGAAAGGACTCATATTGGAGAAGTCTGTGGAGGACTGTTTCCTGTGTGAGGAACCCCATGCTGAAGCAGGGGAAGAGTAAAAGAAGCCTTCCCCCCTGAGCAGGAAGGAGGGGCAGAAACAATGTGTGAAGGACTGACTGCAACCCCCATTCCCTGTCCCCTGAGCTGCCCAGGGGAATAGATAGACAAACTGGGAGCAGAGCTGAGCCTGGGAAAAAGGGAGGGCTTGGGACAAGGTCTTTTTAAGACTTCATTGTATTTCTCATTATTCTACTCTGATTTGATTGGAAACAAATTAGATTGATGTTTTTTCCCTGAATTGAGTCTGTTTTGCCTGAGACCATAATTGGTGAGTGAGCTCTAAATGTCCTTGTCTCAACCCTTCAGCCTTTTGTTATATTTTCTCCTTTCCATCCCATGGTGGGGGAGGAGTGAGTGAGCAGCTGCATGGTGCTTCGTTGCCAGCTGGGCCTAAACCACAACCTTACCATAGACTAATGTATTTAACAGACAAATATATGATTAGACTCCAGATTTATAACATTTAGATGACAATTTATTAAGGACTTTGTACAATGTAAGTTGCAAAGGTTGCATTTTAAAATAACATTTCTTCTATTTACAATTCGATGAATTTTCCTCTGATTTTAGAGAACTCATAGGAAAAAGGAAGTAATATCTCTCCTCCTCTCATAGGCAATATGCTGTTCATGCAGATGATCTACATTAGATGCTGCCGAGCCTTTAGTTTCTGCTGGATATTTTAACATGGATGTCTGGCCAATGCTGAATATTTTTAGTGCTACTAGATAAAGCAAAGCAAAGTGTGTTCTTGTTCTTCACTATATTCTATTGGTTTTAAATGGACAGCAATGGAGAAATCTCTAAATACAAATATTTTATTACTTCCTCTTGTGTAGGTCCTTGAGATTTCTTGAGTTTCTAGTGTTCATTTGTAGTCCTAAGAATTACAGAGTGTTAACAACCTCTCTATATCTGCTATATCTATCTATGTTTATCTTGCTCCCTACAATGGTGGTAACATTTGTACACTTTCACTCAGTTTTAACCTTGTTTCTTCCTTTTCAAACAAAGCAAGACCCCTTTGAATTAGGATTTAAGTGTTTTCCTTCAGTACTGTCCCCAGCTGCCTTCAACTAAACTGTAATTTTCTTGCTGGTTAAAAATCTCCATTTTTCCAGGCACAAGTTTTGTTTACTTTCCCAAACTCTGTCAACCAACTGTATTCCTTAAGATTTGAAATGGCAGACTACAATTCTGCTGTTGCGGTTCTTACTCCTTCACTGAGTTTGGCTGGCTGGCTGTTCTTATATTTCTAATCATCTCTGTGTTAAGAAGTTTATTTTTTTCCTCATGACTGCAATACAAGTTTATTAGCTGCACAGTTCCAGTTTCTATAATAATAGGAGTTAAGAATTGTAAGAATGTTCTTGTGCAAGATTAGTGTTAGAGTAGCAGTATGCACCAAGGTGGGAGTGAGTTAAGAACCATGCTAGAAAAGACTAAAAGTTTTCTCTTTTGCTTGGACTTCTGAGCATGTATAAATGTTTGGCATTCACAATATTCTCTGACAACAATGTCCAGTGCTCAATTATGCCTTTCATAAAGAAGTCTCTTCTTTTAGCCTTTCTCAGAATTTCTGTATTCCAGTACATCACTTTTGATCACTTTCTCTGCTACAAGGGCTGACTATCTATTCCTCACCTTTTTGCCTTTTAACCAATTGTTCATGCACAGACTTTGCTTCTTGTGCCTTGACTACCTGAAGCTCGCAATAGAAACCCTAGGGAGAAAGGAATCTCCTATCAATATTTCTATTGGAAGATTATTTTTAAGAAGAAAGAGACAAGGTCTGTTGGGCACACAAATGAGTATAAGGTGAGCTAGACTAGTGACAAGGATAGATGAATACAACAGAGAAAAGCAGGCAAAAAGAGATTAAGACTGAGTGAAAAGCCTGGGACAGGAAGTTGGGAAGAGCTGAGGACAAAGCTAAGGACACTGAAAGCCAGTTAGGAAGCAGAAGGAAAGGGAAGTCTGCGTTACCTGACACTGGGTGGCAAAGAAGCCAAGAATAAATGTTTAACATATATATTTCCCCTCTACAAACCCCAACTTAGTCTTTCACTAGGCAGCAAGGCTAGAAGAGGAAAAACTTTGTGATACTTCTGCTATAAGCAAGCATCCATGAAACCTACTAGCAAAGCATGTCTGGTGCAATACTCTTAATAGTTCAAATGGTGTATGCTGCGAACCAGGATAATTCAGTACTTCTGATAGCACAGGCAAGTGTCAGTATGCCCCTATCAAATTTTGTGTTCTAAAACACAAAATTATTAGAGCTATTAACCATTTGTTTGACAGGGTCACAAAAATTATTGTTTTCAGAAATGGCTGAATTATTTCTGATTAAGTTTATGGTATTGGCATGAGGCACAAAGTCAGAATTCAGAACGGTCAGCATTTAGAAACTGAACAAGCAATTGAAATTATTCAATATGGTGTGTGGGACAGCGGTAAAGCCAAGCATAAGGAGATGATGTGATTATAATTTAAACTCACCTGAATGCTAACACTGTTCTTATTGCCATATTAAATGAATTTATCATTAACAGAAGGGTACAAAATTTTAAAGCATATTTTAAAAATAAGTCTTAACTGTATTACGTAAATGTATTGCACTGAAAGGGTCCATTCAGACTAAATGTCATGCATTCCTTTTATATGAATAAACACAGAAAGAATTCTGTGCAGCACTTTTGCTGTCTGTCTCCATGTTCAGCTGAGCCGAAGAAACATTTTCTCCTAAATGCACCCACACACACAGAGACACACACACAGACACACACACATAGAGCCTATCACAGTGCATAGAAAGTAAAAAGCTTCATTAGAATCCCATTACCTGTTCTGTGCAAGCTAACTTGACTCAAATATTTCCTTTAAAAATATTTATAGAGCTTTACCCAAGAAGTGACCTCACTGAATACTTTTTACACTGTCTTGAGATAAACTTGTAAAAAGCATACTCTGTTATGCTGGAACAAACCTCTTATCCCATTGGTTTATATGAAGTAGGGGTTTTCAGAAAAGTAAAATCTTACTTTGTAAGCCAACCACAAGGTGATGCAAATGCCAAACCTTCGTTCACCATTAGATTATTGTCTCAAAATTCTACTTTGTAAATCATAATGATAACATGGACAGGACTGAATCCACCTTCACAAGTAAAAGGAGTACAAGTACTTTGCTTAGATAAAGGTTAAAATGTGGCCTTATTGAAAAAGGTTTTCAGATGCCTACAGTGTAAGGATTTTATCCAACATATTTGCCCTAAATATACAGTTAGATCAAGATAATGATCAGGCTGAGACCTGGTGTTTATACCATGTGCATGACAGCAAAAAAAAAAAGGACTTGGGGGTACTGGTGGATGAAAAGCTGGACATGAGCAAACAATGCATATTTGCAGTATGAGAGGTGATTCTGCCCCTCTGCTCTGCTCTGGTGAGACCTCACCTGGAGTACTGCGTCCGCCTCTGGAACCATCAATACAAGAAAGACATGGACCTAATGGAGTGGGTCCAGAGGAAGGCGACAAAAATGATCAGAGGGCTGAAGCACCTCTCCTATGAAGACAGGCTGAGAAAGTTGGAGTTGTTCAGCCTGGAGAAGAGAAGGCTCTGAGGAGACCTCTGAGGAGGCCTTTTAGTGCCTGAAGGGCCTACAAGAAAGCTGGAGAGGGACTGTTTACAAAGGCTTGTAATGGTAGGATGAGAGGCAACAGTTTTGAACTAGAGAAGGGTAGATTTAGATCAGATGTTAGGAAAAAGTTCTTTACTATGAAGGTGGTGAAACACTGGAACAGATTGTCCAGAGAGGTGATGGAGGCCCCTTCCCTGGAAACGTTCAAGGTCAGGCTTGATGGGGCTCTGAGCAACCTGACCTAGTTAGAGGCGTCCCTACTGACTGCAGAGGGGGTCGAACTAGATGACCTTTGAAGGTCCCTTCCAACCCAATGCATTTTATGATTCTAACATTTTTTTTCCAGATCTAGTTGTTAACACTCAACATCTTGTTTGTGGGCAAAGAGGCAGCACACCTCTTAAACTGTAATAAATAAACCCAAGAATTTTGGGAGAGATGGGATCCACCTCAGTAAGCAGGGCAAAGGTATCTTTGCCACCAGGATGGCTGACCTAGGAAGAAGAGATTTAAACTAGGAATGACATTAGAGGGACAGTTATTAGCAGCTCTGTGAGGTTGTTGGATATGGTTGATGTCAAGGACATGGGGTGATGTGTCAGAAAGGAAGCACAAAATAAGCAAAATAAGACTTAGAGACACCTCCAGCATTTGCATGTAAGCAAGGCAATACTGGAAAAACCAAGACCCTTGCTGGCAAATGAGAATTCTGGGGTGCCTCTCTGAAGCGCATGTACACTAATGCGATATGGGGAATAAACTTGATATATTAGAGCTCTGTGTGCAGTTGCAGGGCTACAATCTTGGAATCATGGGGACATGGTGGGATGGCTTACAGGTCATTTCTGTTGTCATCAGGTTGAGGGAGGTGATCTTTCACCTCTGCTCAGCACTGGTGTACCAGTGTACCATGGTGCAGCTGGAGTACCACATCCAGTTCTGGGCTCTCCAGTACAAGTGAGACATGGATGTACTGAAGAAAGTCCAACAAAGAGCCACGAAGATGATTAAGGGACTGGAGCATTTCTCCTATGAGGAGGGCTGAGAAAACTAAGACTGTTCAGCTTGGAAAAAGCTTATGGGGGGATCTCATAAATGTAAATATCTGAAGGGAGGGTGCAAAAACGATGAATCCAGGTTCTTTTCAGTGTTGCCCAGTGACAGGACCAGAGGCAATGGACACAAACTGAAACACAGGAGGTTCCCTCTGAAGATCAGGAAACACTTGTGAGGTGTCTGAGCACTGTCACAGTTTGGTCAGGGAGGTTGTTGAGTCTCCATTCTTGGGGTACTCAAAAGCCATCAAGACATAGTCCTGGGCTGTCTACTCCAGCCCTCTCCTGTTTGAGCAGGAGGGTTCAACCAGAATCACAGAACCATTATGGT
>VZZY01014743.1:0-39006 GCA_013400335.1 Eurystomus gularis
ATAAAACATTATCAAATCCCTTTCTTCTTGTTACATACAGTGATTACACTAAATCCACTAAATCATTCAGATGAGGAATGTTAACAGAGGAGATGTAGTGTAAATATATGCACAGAGCAATCATGGATTTGCCTCTTCTCTCAAGCAGTCATACAAGCAGGATTTGGGAACTGAACTGTCCTTGTCCTTTTGTTTTCTTTTTCAATTGCAACCATCAAAGCCAAATCACATAATCATCACAAAAAACATATTGTGCAAAGAGAGACACACTTCTGTTCATTGTGAATCTTCACCATCCTCCATCAACCAATACTGTTCTAGGTATCCTCCGGCACCTTGTGTCTTATTTAAAGTAAAAACTCTTTGGGGTAAAAATGTCAAGAGTAGAAGTTGACATGCCTCTGGTACCACAGAAATAAAAATGTCTTCAGTGCATGGAATTACAATCCACTCAACCATTTCAACAGATGTAAGAACACTACAGTCAGACTGCAAATCATATAAATTCACAGGAAAAAAAATGCAGTAAATCTTTTAATTTCTACATTATAATGCATCTTTCACTTCCAGTTAATAGCAATGGGAATTATTTCATTAGGATAGTAATAAACTGTGCTGTGAAGATTTCTCACCTTGGGAGGAGCAAATGATTCTTTCGCATGTGTTTTGTGACCTCAGTTACAGGAGTGGTTGATGCCTTTTTAGTATCTGGGATTTAAAATGTAGATGTGTCAGCATCTGGACCTGAGGTCTTAGCCACCACTGCCACAACCCCTTTCATAAATCTCTAAGGTTTTACTCCCAAAGTATATGGGTAAAATGTTCCGGTGACAGCTCAGCTATAACATTGATATTTCCTAACCATGGCAACACTTCCATAGGGATGTGGGCTGAAACCACCAATTTATGTCATGGAGGCCACAGAGCTTTCAGAAGGGAGACTCCTTCACTACTACTCACTTGAACTGGTATTAAACTATATTACCCAGAGGTTAAAAGGCTGCTATGGATCCCCAGAGCCCCATGAGACCCTCTATGTTAGCATTTATTTGTACAACAGCTAGTTCCCTCTGTTTTTAAAGTAATTTAAAGGATGGCACAGAAACTTCTGCCATCTGCAGCTATGCGCCTAAACAGTGACTGCTTTATTTCCTGTTATTATGATGCATATTAGAAATATAAAGCTGTACACATCACAACCACCTCTGGAATTAGATACAAATGTACCATCTGGGATGGTGAGTAGCATGAAGCAGGCATTGTACAGGGTAGCACACGTATTCTTTATCACTTTCATAGATACTTTCCCGATACTAATTTCAAATGATACAAACATGTTTTCTTGGACTGGCTGTATTTCTGACTTTCAGTTACCATCATCTTATTAGCATTCTTTAGGTCTTTTTTCCACAATTTTTCTGTGATAAAGAAAGGCAGGGAAGTTTTCTTCTCATACCATCCAGGTGCTCTTAGTCTCTGTCTACAGATAACATATCCCCCCTGGTGATGTGTGTGTGGTTCTCTCTGCAGGTGGGTCTTTTTCTAGCCCTTTTTTATGCCTCCCTGACTCACAGCATGCTTTTTCCACTTTTCTTCTTTTGGGTAATCACACTTGCTTTCTTTCCTTAGCTTGCACATATTAGCCTTTCTCTCACCCAGTTTTTTTAACTTATATATCTGCTTCATTGTTTCTTTTTCTTTGTAAATGTCTGATTTTTTCTGCCTTTTTCCCCAACCAACTGTATTAGTTTCCTTCTCTTTTTTATTCTTTCTCCCCTCCTATAGGCTTCTGTAGTCATGACTTACTGAAGGCAGCAATGTGTGCAGACATACACAACTCTGTCTACTACCATCTTTCACAGCAATCATACAACCTTCTTGAAGATTAATTCTGAATATTGTGAATGAAGATGTACTGATCCCCCCTTGATTTCCCAGAGAGGCTAGAACCAACCCACAGTATTTGTCAGCTTGGATACAGCCATTACTACAACCCACTTTACCTGAATACTGAATACCTGAAGACTGTATGACAGAGGGAAAGAAACACTTGTGGATGACACTCTTTAGTTTCAGGCAGTGCTGCGAGGAGCAGGGAGTTGGACTTTATGGTCCTCATGGGTCCTTTCCAATTTGAGCTATTCTATGATTCTCATTCTATGACTGCTTCTTGTGGGTCCTAGAGACTTCACCTCTTCACCTCTCAGTTTCCCCACACCTTGTTGTGTCCAAATGCCTAATTCTTTTCATAAGTCTTTTTTTTTTTCTTCATTGATATAGTTTGCAAAGAGCAAGCTTCCTTGTCGCAGACTTGCAATCTAATCTTAAGGACCAAACAATGTTCCAAGATTGGAACAGGCTGTCCAGTGAAGTGGTTGAATCTCCATCTCTGGATGTATATAAAAGCCATCTAAATGTGGTGCTCAAGGATATGGTGTAGAAATGGGCCTGGCAGAGATAGATAACAGTGGGACTTGATGATCTTAAAGGTCTTTTCCAACCATAGTGATTCTGTGAATCTGTGACTTCATTTCTCTTTATTGTAAGTCAATTCCCCAGTTTCAAGATTGAAATCTTCTGTATCCAAAGATCTTATGCATGCAATTTTTAAAAGATCTCAACATCTGAAATCTGAGCAACATTTTCAGGTGAGCTTTGTCCTTATTGAGGCATTGAAAAAGAAGTGGGCAGGATCAACTCAAGCTAAATATTCTAATAAGCTCAGACTACCCATTCAGAGAGAGGTCTTTAAAAAGCAGGTCCACTTTTTAGCTACTAAACCTCTGCACATCTAGCTCTGTGGAGAGTCTTTCAAATGAATCCGTGTTTAGGGCCAGTAGGATACCATTACAAGTCAAAGAACTTGGTTGTCATGTATGCAGCCTCCTAATTTGAATTTTACTGAAGTATATTTACCAGTAAGTTGTAGCTTTGAAAACATCAAAATTGGAGAATTTTTTTTCTCCCTTACTAGTTTTTTTTAATGTTATTTTTTAATTGAATAAAGTAGATTTAAAATAGTTTATATTTCCATATACCAATATATCAAGTACTTCAGTGAAAGCAAGGCAAGAGAAAGTCAAGTCACACCACATCAGCCCACTACAGAGAGTATATGTGACAGAGAAGCACAAATGAAAAAATCCACATAAATATATAATTTATGTTTTCTTAAGCAGTGATTGTTGAATGCTCATCATGTCTTACTCAAGTTAAACGTGGACATAGACAGTTTGTGTTCCTCTCAACCTGCAGTTAAGAGACCCATTTAACAAACTTGAAATTTGTCAAATGTTCACAAAGCTCATTTCTTCTAAATTAAAATGGTTAAAGTTAAGTATTCTGCTTTGTCATTAAAATCACATGATGTGTTCTTCTGGACCTAATTATTCTTTTGATAAATAATTATCTGTTCTCCCATTTCTGTAATTTAGACAATTTGTTACATAAAAAAGAACAGGTCTTATTCTCAATTGCATCTAGGTATACTTAACCCCCTCTCCTCCTTGAAATGTAATGGAGGCTTTATAAAAAGACCTACTAAGAATGACCTTGTGGCTTGTGGATGGTTATGGAGGTAAAGATTTTACACCAGACTGGTCTGCCAGCCCTGGGAGGGGAGTGGATTCTGGTCAAAGCTCAGTATAAAATATCTACAGACCAGGAACATAAGAACTGGAGAAAATTTAGTAAGATTTAATCTGGTTTAACCTTATAAAGGAGCTGAAAAAACTCCTGACCAGAACCAGAATACTCTACTTAAAATTCTTCTGCTTCCCTGCTACTTCGAGCATCTCCCACTACAGCAGGAGCCAAAACATGACTTTCCAAGTAAAGACATTTATGTTCGAGCTGATGCAGGTGAAGAGCTGCTTTTCTTAGTGCATTAGAGTTTTTCAGAACAGTGAAGTCAGCTAAAAGCAGTCTGACTGATGCTCCCAGGCAGGGTAGGGTTTGGGTCCTTTATGTATTTTGTCCAGTCCAGTTAGATACTTCTTAGGTAACAAGATTTTGTCTTGTTTGGGGTTTTTGGTTGGTTGGTTTGGTTTTTTGGGGGGAGAGGGGAGTGTGTTTGTTTGCTTGATTGGGTTGGGTTAGTTTTGGGAGGTGTTTTTTTGTTTATTTGTTTTTAATATTACACTGAGTAAAGCAGTAATAGTTTTGGGATGGAATTCATCTTCTCCAGCCTTTGATACCTCAATGCTATTAATGGCACAGGATGTAGGACCTGCAGAAGACTCATATCCTTCTGGACCAGTTGTTAGAGCAAAATATCCTAGAGCAGCTAAAATAACACTAAATGACCAAGATGAGGCAAGTATATTAAACATTTGAGTCACACCCTAAGACTTTATACATTACAGACACTTTCATAGAATCATAGAATACCAGGTTTTAAGGCACCTAAGGATCATCTGGTCCAACCTTTCTTGGCAAAAGCACGATCTAGACAAGATGGCCCAGCACCCTGTCCAGCTGAATCTTAAGAATGTCTAATGTTGGAGAATCTACCACTTCCCTCGGGAGACTGTGAAAAATGGGCATTGTGAAATATTTACCTTTTCTGTCCAATCAGAATCTTCACAGGAATAATATGTACCCGTTACTCCTCATTTTTTCCATTGTAAAAAAGGAGTCTCCATCTTCTTTGTAGCCACGCATTAAATACTAGAACATGTGATAAGGTCTCCCCCAAGCCTTCTTTTCTTAAGGCTGAACAAACCCAGTTCTCTCAGCCCTTCCTCATATGGCAGCTTTCCAGTCTTTGGATCATCTTTGTAGCGCTTCTCTGGACCCTTTCCAGCGTGTCCACATATTTTTTAGTATAACAGGGACTTTATCTGAATTAAGTGAAAATCACATATACTTAGAAAATTAAAAGGGTGCATTTACATAGGTAAGCAGATGCTGCTGGACTGGGATTTATCTGACCTGAATTTAGTAGGAGGCAATTCAGCCCCACACTCAGACACCTATGTGTAGGGGTCTACCACTGAGCTAGATGTAAAGGAGCCAATTATGGTCAGGGACAGCTTAGTTGTGGAGTCTGGAAGAGGAGATTTGGGTGTCCTTTCTCTGAAGTTAGTGCCCCTCTCCCTAGATTACGGGACTCAGAAGATGCTGTTCCAACACATCTTCGTGAAAGGGATCTTGTAAACCTTGCCAGATAAACTGACACTCTGGCAGAACAGAACTTTTCTTATTCTTTCTTCCTTAAAAAAAAACCAAATGGCTAAAAGAACATTTGTTAATTCTTGAGTCATTTGGTCTCCTCTGAAAAGGCCCTTTTCTTGGAAAAACTAGAACAAAATAGTGAACCTCCAACAACTTCTACATTCCCTTATTTTATTTTTGGTTTTTTTGGATTTCTTTCTGCCTTGTTCTATCCAATTTCAGTAATTGTGACAGGGGAAATACAGGACAATATTTAATAACAGTTTTTAGCCCTTAATCGATAAGAAGTTAACTTCAGTTCTACTTCCTCTTTTGGTAGCTCATAGTTGGCTACAGTGATAAAAGAAGGAAGAGACAATAATTTTGGGAAGGGCAGGCTTTTTCTCACGTTTAGCTAGGCTTAATTGTAAATAGGATTCCTTTGCCTCTGTGCTATAAGCAATATCTTCTGAAGAAAAGATCATGCTGGATGGTTTCTTTCTTTTTCTTACCAACTTCTTGTTTAACCAGCTTAAAGATTAGACTGATCTGCAGATTTACTTAGTACAAAAAAAAACCCCAAACAGCTCAGTTGTTCACTCTTCATATATCCAGCATTACTGGATTTTAGCCTAATATATTTGTACCTTCAATAGACTATTTTGGCTAAAATCTTGTCCACTGAAAAACCGTTTCATACAGAAAGCTTAGCTCCTAACATGTGTCTTGACAGCTGCATATAAAGCAGTGGCCCAGGGATGTGGAAATGATGAACAGAGAATCCTCTTAAATTCATGACAACCTGAAAAAATTGTGTACTGAGAAGAATTTTGAAGTCAGTGAAGTTGCCACTGAAATCCTCTGTATATATGCTTCTTAAAAGTTACATTGATACGTTCCACAGTTAGGTTGCCTGTTTGAACTAAAAAAGAACATCATGGCTGAAACTATAAGAAGAAACAATGTACGATCTGAATCTGTATTATTCAAAGGGAAAATAACTTGGTATGTCACTCACAAAGGCAGATAGACCTTTTTTGTCAGCAGACTCCTGCAGAGGTCTAGTAATTTCATAGCTTTCACAAAAAACCACCCTTGTTTGTCTGTAGTTCATGTGTTGTCTGACTTTTCAGGAAGCTCTTATTATTTCTCAACTTTTGCCAGCCCCTGCTGATGGCAATTCTGTCAACGTCACCACTGATGCTGTGGAGCAGGCACTGGGGGAGTCCCAGACTGGCAGATGGGAACTGGATTCAGGAGCTGGATTCCAGAACTGGATTGAGGAACTCACAGATTGTGACTGAAGGCAGAAGGGACAGACTTCTCCTTGGACACGGGCCATTGAAGAAGAGAGCTTGACCCTTGTGATCCCTCAGCTTTACACTGCGCATGATGTATATAATGGAATACCCTGTTGGTCAGTTTAGTATCACATGAGCTGTGCACTTCCCCCCGCAGGTGTGACCTCTTGCTTTACAGCACCCCAATGTGGTGCACAAGATTTAGCAGTGACCTTGGTCTCCATAGGAGCAAGTATAAGCAAGAGCCTTTCTGCACACTAGTCATTAGCAGTAACTGTAAAAATCAAGCATTATCACCAGTAGAAACAGACACTATGAAAATATGCTGTTAACTTCAGAAAGTGCAGAAGAGACTGAGCTGAAAAGTAAAACTGGGGAACAGAAGTAGTTCTGTTCTAGCTCAAACCAGGACAGTGAGTATGAGGGTAAGGAAAAGACTTAGTTATGACGTTCACAGTTTCTGGTAAGCAGCAGTAGCTTGGGGATTTCTTGAACTGGAAGCTTGGTAGCATTAGATTAATGTGTGTCCCTGCTTTGTTTTTTTTGTTTGTTTTTGTTAATTCATGTTCTTTCACAACCCATAATAGTTATATTAAATTTTGTCATTAAAATATGATGTAAAAGTAGCTCCATTTTTTCTGGGCTTTAAGGTATTTACTAACAATTTCTTTGGGTGTTCCTTGTTCTGATATTATAAATGCAGTAAACAAGTATTCTTTTTTTTTTTTCTCATCCTCTCCTGTCCCTCTTCCCACACTGACCACAAATGGATTATTATCTTCTGATTGCTTCTGAAATGCTTTCTTTTCTGAGAAAAAATGAAAATGCAGAAATGTACAGAGAGATTTAAATAAATTAAGAAGCAGCTAAAACAATACGTATCTTTATCAGTGGGCATTAGCTATTATTCCCTTCTGGTCATTAGCACGGGAGAGCTGACTGTGCATGAATTCATACAGAAGAATTAATGGGCTACATCTGAGAAGATAATAGCTGAGCTATTAAAGCCAAAAAAGAACCTAAAGGTAGAATGGAAAATGCTGAGGAAAGATTAGATGAAAAAATCCTACATTAGGGATTGTGTATAAAAATGTATATTCATATGCAGTGATACAGATACTGTGGTCAGTTCCATTTCTCCTGTTCACTTCACTTCAGTTTTTCAGAGGATTTGTGTGTAAAAAACACATCAGCATCAAACCACCAGGGCTGTCTGTGGCACCACCAAAGCAGAGGGTGCCCCTAACAGCCTTCAGCAAGTGTTTATAAATGTCAGAAGAGTTCTTCCAGGACTTAGTTAAAAGTGAAATTTAAGGATGTCACTACAAACCAACCAAACAATAAAAGCCACCCTCCAAAAGAAAACCACTCCCTAAAACACAAAAAGCAAACCCCAGAACAAACAAATAAAGAAATACCATCACCACCACCCCCACAAAACCTAGTCAAACAGGATCCTGGCACTATTATACTAAACCTTCTAATGCTCAAGTGAACATGTTTCTCTTTTCAACAAATATGAATCAGTTAGTCAATAATATTTTTTTTTTTAATTAAAGAGAGGAAAAGAAAACAATGTAGATAACTAAGCAGGCAGACTGTTTATGTAACTATACCTTAAAGTAAGATAATACCATTAGTAGTTTGCTAGGCCAATCAACTGCTTTCTCTTTCCTGCAGTAGTTATCATGCACTATTTTAAATGTTAAAGTCTTGTTGGTCACAGGAGCCAAACTGAAGCTGAACTGACCTCTTGTTGTTTGATGGTGCTAACTGTGCCTTGCTTTGCTGCCTCACTGTAACTGAGGTTTTGCTCCGGTACTTTCTTGTAGCTGCTTCCTTCTCTAGTAGGTGCGTTAGCCAACTTAAGAGCTTTGCACAGTATTTTTGTGCAGTATTGGAAACTAAGCACAGACAATCTATAGCATGTACTCGTGTCCCGGCTCTCAAGGGACATTATGAAAAAAGAATAAATTCTTCTATCTCTCATACTGCAGAAAACATTATAAAAAAAACTTGTTTTACTTCTTGCTCTTTTCCTAGTAAAAATTTTTCTAGTTTCCTTTTTCTTTTTTTTTTTTCTGTAATTTTTACCATATGTTCTGGAAACAATAGTTTAAGTTCCTGGTAACTGTTCACTTCCTCCTGAATGCATTTGACAGAGCTCATTGGCTTGAGCTTCTGCACTGTATTATAATTACAAGTCTTCTCTGCTTTATAACATAACCGCTTTTTTGAAAAAGAGATAATTGTCAGAAGAAATAGTGCAATATATGAAAACTATGTTTTGACATGGCCCATTGGTCTTCTCTATTTACCTATGCTTTTCTCTATCAGCTGTTCACAGACATCCCTTCTATAGAATCACAGAATGATTAAAGTTGGAAAAGACCTCTAAGATCTTCAGGTCCAACAGTCATTCCATCACTACCATGACCACTAGACTATGTCCTGAAGTGCCATGTCTACATGTTTTTTTAACATCTCCAGAGATGGTGATCCTACCACTTCCCTGGGCAGCCTTTTCCAGTGCTTCCCATGTATCTCTTGAGGTGAAGAGATAGAAAGAGAGGCAGCACTTTCATCACAGCTCTTTGCCATCAGATTTACTTGGACAAGATAGTCAGAAAGCAGACCTTGAATGTGGTTAGATAAAATCCGATTTTCTCTCCCACCTATTTTGTGCACTAAAAATTTTAAAGAGAGTTGAAATACCCATTCCAGATATAGAGGTGTTACATTGCTCCCAGATAGCTTATAGGCAGTGGAGCAATGAGGGTGTGATGTGAGAATCTGAACATAGCGGACATAAGTAATGTGTTAAGGTTGTGATGTTCACAGTTAAAACAGGACAGTTTTCCTTCAGAGGTAGTTGTAAGGGAAGAAAACTGTTTCCGTACTGAAACGAGACAAATATTCTTAGTATCTCACATAGCCTTCTGTGGACAAAGACAAATGCTTCCAGAAAGCAATTCGTGGTGTCCTAAAATGGGCCCCTAGGGTGAGACAAATCAGCTTCCAGAAGAGCTGACTTTTACTCAGAGACAACCTAGGTAGGGGGTTTTTTTTGACCATATGCCTACCTCATTGACTTTTAAGACTGTTGATCTCTAGCACCATGTCAAATATCTTGGGGTGCACAACAGAAGCACAGGAGGTTGGTGGTTAGCCTATAGGACTGATTGGAGACCTTTACTCTTCTGCTCTTCTGTATAGGCAGAGGGACGGTACCTCACAGTATCTCAAATTATTATAGGTACTTATATGTGCACAAATAATTCAATATGCTAATAATATGGAACACAAATACCACCTTAACTGCAACATTACAAATTAATAAAAATACAGGTATACAATAATACTGTGTTTTATATGACAGCAAATATGGATGCAGTATACAGCTGAGATTCAGTATTATAGTAAAGGAATTATTTATTTGATATAAATACAATTTTATTTCAAATTTATTTACATTTTCATCTGTTCATATGCAAGTGGATGAAGAAATTTAGTAGATTTTCCTTACATCATTAATTATGCCCACTTTACATTTTGAGGAGTGGAGAATTATTGAACATTGTGCTGTGAGAATTTGACCTGAGTATAAACTGCCTGATTTTACACTGTGTAAACAGCAGTTTAATCCTCTCTGGGTAACCTTTGTCTGATTCACTAAAAAAGCATTTAGACAGATGAGAAAAGTTATGCACTCACTTAAATTCTTCTCCGAAAAGAGATTAGCTCATGGTTATGCATTTTCTTGGTTCCTGGGCTATTGAAGTGGCTTTTATGTCACAGCTGTTGGTGTTTATTTTTCCATATGTATTTGTATTTTGCAAATAATTCACTACCAAAATAATTCTAGCTTTATGGCCATCATAGAAACTACCTCATGTGAAAAATGGGAAAAAATTCTTATAAGCCTAGTACAAAGGAAAGAATTAATGAATTCCAGCAAAAGAAAGAAAGCACTGAAATACCTCTACAAGGTTGCAGACTATTTTATAACCTGAATTGGAGGAATGGGGCTGGAGACAAGGGGCTTAAGATTGCAAAGCTTCCTAGCCTCTGTCTTTTTACTGGCTGTAAAATAAAAAATATTTTTAAGGGAACTTTATAACTTGCTTTATTGAACTCACTGAACTTCTCATTAACATTTTCTACATGACATAGACTATGAGAAGTTATAACAGGGGAAGATTTAGAAATAAATGTGCTCTGCTCTTTGTCTTTACAAATGCATCCTGTTGTGCTGCAGAGTTTGCTCTGTCCCAGCTTTACAAAACATAAGCAATGAACTTTCTCTATTCCTTTGTCTTTTGTCTCAAAGTTACAGCAAGTTACAAAGCCCTCTTATGTGACCTACAGGAAAATAGTTGCGGTTAGATTTTCAAATGCCCAGCACCCTATGTTCCACTGCAACCTTTTACACACTTTCAAAAAAAGCAAGAGGGTCTGATCCACAAATAACTCATTGACGTGTATATGATGGAAAGTTGTCTTGTCAGGAAAACCTTTAAGAAAATTACTTGAAAATAATTTTGGCTGTTACTGAGAGGTTTGAGCTGCAGAGAAAGGTTTGCAGCAAAATTGTAGCTCTTTGTGGAGTTGTCCACATTCCCCGTGGACTCATTAGTGTCAGCTGGAGAGATCACTAGATACATTACCTCTCTCACAGCCCAATTTTTTTGCTTGTTTGTGTTTTTGAAGACGGAAAGTTGTACAGCGAGAGTTTCCTAACTGTGATACGTAATGGTAGATATACTTCACATAAGGTCATGGCCTGTCAAAAGTAAAGATGCGAGGAACGAGCTATCTTCTCCGGGAGTTTCTACAACTTTCTTTTGAATAAAAATCATTCCCTCACTTCATGGTTTTGGGGAGAAAAATAAATAAATAAAATAAATAGCCATTTCCAGTGGAAATAAAAACACTCTTGACTTTCTCGATCTATAACTATGTTGATAAGAGTTAATGAAAACAATAGAAGTAAGTTCTGCATGCTTACAGAAAAGTTGGAGTTAGTTGGGCAATTCAAGTGCAGAAATCCCTGCCCACACCCCTATTTCTTATTGTTCTTCCTTATGTACAATTCTTGTCATTTTTCTTATATTCAGATTGTACCCTCTACTTGCAGAGCCCACAGAGCTTACAGGGCATCTGTGACTGGGGACACTATGGACCCTGCTAATTGGAAAAGCACAAAATAATTTAGCAAACTGTGAAATGTATAGTCAAACAAACCTGTCCCAATAGCATACTACGAGAATTAATTTATATATTCCCTTCAGTGTGTTCAGTGCTGCCCTGATAAGAAGACCTACATAAGACCTAAGAATTAGTCATTTATTATTTATTAGTCATGTTACCTCGGTTTATTATATGTGGAGAGAAAACAGATAATGAAAGCCTGATTCTCTAAGCTTAGCATTGCTCAGTTTGTACTTTAGGCAGCTTTTGCAGCTTCCCTGGATTTATTTGTAGGCACAAAGAAATTGTCACCTGGGAACAGATCAATGGACTAGCTGGAACAAGTCCCCATCTCTAACAGTTGTCAGTGCAGCTGCTTCAGAAAAGAGTGCAAAATTATTGTAGTAAATTTGGTTGTGTGGTGTGATATGTTAGAGGACAATTTTGTCTAACCTTAGTGGGTCACACTATACCTTAAAAATAGGATTGGATAGCTCTCATAGTTGTACTCCTGCTGTTGTAATACCATTCTTATTTGTGTTTATGGCATGATACTGCTCTGTTCTTAAATCTACAAAGCTACCCAGCGGTATTGACACACCATCTTCCTGTAGCAATGAATTACAATGGTGAGTTATCCAATTTTCAATGAAAGACATTACTCTTTGAGCAATTTTTAAAAAATGATATGTCTTCAAATTGAATTGCATGCCTTCCCTCCCCAAATTTTGTTTTCTTTACTTTCAGTAAAGGGAGGAGGGATAATCTCAGTATGTCTTGCTGTAACATCTTTTATGCACAACCTCCTGGCTCTAAGATCACTAAGTTTCTCTCATACATCCCTGCTAACACTCAGAAACTCAATAGTATGAAGCCCTTTGGTCATGAGGACAACTTTCCAATTGCCCTGAACTACCACACTGCAGACTAGTTGAATGAAGACAAACTCATCAAAGCAACAGGTTTGCGATACCAAACTTATTTTATCTGAGCCAGATGTGAAGCTGGGTCTCCTGGGTTGCAGCTTGAAGAGAATCCAATGTTTTGCATCACCACAAAATATTCTTTACAGCCACCAGTTTAATATACACTGAATTTTCTCATGGTACTTCTTGCTCTTGACTTTGCTAAGGCACCAGAGCAGGCAGTATCCCACATGCTGAGGCCTAATGACAAGCCCATTTAATTTGCCCTTTAAGTGACTTCCTATGTATTTCCTGTGCTTTATGTCTCAGAAAGCCAGGCGCATGCTTAGCCTCATGTTTCTTCCTAGCCCCTGCCACTACATATTTTATTCCTCATACTCCTTTACAAGTGATAGACAGAGAGGCCACTGCTGTTACACTTCATCTGCCTAAGGATGTATCACTTGAGTGTGTCATCAAGCAAAGTCATTTTAACAGCATAACACAACAATACATTGTCAGGGGAATGGTATTTTGATGATGTATTGCTGTGGTACATTGGAGAAATACAAAATGGCAGAAAGGCTGTACATATGGTACCCCTTATGAATGTAAACTAACAAGGCCACGTCTTCAGCTAACTGAAATCTGGGAATGTCAGCTGGTTTTATCAAGGCTACTGAAGTATCTTTTTATGGATATCTGTATGTGCCCATATACCAACATTCCCTTTTGTACTCTCGCCGTATCCAGTTCCATGTGTATGTTGTATTCTTCACGACAATTATTCCACAGTCTAGGATTTGCCTACTAAAGCTCAGAGTTTTATGTTTGTGGGATCATACCAATTTATTTGGCAATGCAGGGTGAAGACTCAAACTCTTCTGATGGTTGTACAGCTAAGCATGATGGATTTCTGCCTGATAGAGACCTTGATAACTAAGAGTGATATTAATCTTCACATGCTGAAAAGGATGAAATTATATAGATGCAAGATCAGCTTTAGATTGTCCACCTCTTTCTTGCACGTCAAGTCTGGCTTGTTGTTTCCAGAGGAATGGAACAGCAGGGACTGTCTCTCTCTGGTGAAATGATCTCATTTCTCCATCATTCTCCCTCTGTGGTCTCCCTAAACCTTGACAGTGCTCCATTTCATCCTTCTTTCACTCTTCTCTTTTCTCTCCTAGTCCCATTACAGACAGACACACTATCATCCTCACCCTCAACATAGCTATATCTCACTGAACTCCTGCTTCTGAAATAGCTAAGGTGGCTCTATGCAACTGCCTGGAACATCAGAGGACCAGATCAACCACTTGAGGCATTGTCTCCAGTTGTGTGTTCACATGGCTACAGGAGGAGAAAGAATAGGGTTTCCTTTAAATTAAGACTTTGGACTTATGCCAGTGTCATTCATGCTTGAAGGAAAAGAAGAACAAAATAAATAAGAGCAGCTAATTTTCAGAGTTTTTTTTTAATGCACAGTGTTTTCCAAAGTTTTTTCCTTCCAGTAAAAGGGTCTGGAGTTTGTAGGACAAGTTCTTCTTCTACTGCTAGATAGGTGGCCTCTGCTTTCTCTAGTTTTGGCACCCAGACTGCCACACTCAGCCCCTTACTTAGCCCAAAATAACACATTATATGAAACAGGAGGCATGAATCATTGCATTATAAAATAGTCTCTTCACCAAAAACTCCACGGTAAGTAGGTTTCCTTGTAGTCAGATTGTAAAGTGTGAGGAAAAGGCACTCTGACTCATAGTATGGAACCAAAATAAGCCCTATTTTTCTACTAATACTTGAAAGATATAATCCGATTATTTCCTACTACTTTCCTGCAATTTATCAGAAATAGTGTCTCTGTCATTTTGCCCTTGCAATGCCTGTTTTGAGTTACCTTTACATGGTGTAAATCCAGCACATGGCCACTGAAGTCAGTGGAAGTACACTGAAGTAAAATGAGAGGGAGGTAAGAGCTAGACCTACTATTTGTTCACTCCACGTAATTTTAGAAAGGTTCCCATGATTCAAAATATTCTGACTCATTTATGCATAGATATTTTTTCAAAGCTTATTACAGGATAACTGTTGAATCTGTTTAACCAGCTTCCATAGCATCAGGAGGTACACTTTGATGTACTTCTTTGATGTTCAAAAAGAAGAGCTTTACCATTCGTTGAGACATCATGATTGGGTTTCAACGAGCTTTGTATTCATGCAAAATCCCTCATCTGATATCCTTGTGATTTTGCACCTCTCCTGCACATTAAAAAAAAAAAAAAAAATTATTTTTGCAGTGCTTACACAAACAGATGTGAAGGTTAATAGTATACATGCAAATACAATAACAAGCAGTCTGCTGTTTTCAGTGCTCTATGTCTCTCTACGTCTGTGAAAATCTCAGTATGTCTTTGTCCAATGCCTGTTAAATCAGCTCCTCTGTTGACATAAATTGGTCTTACTCTATTGACTTCAATGGGACTATGCCAATATACACTGACAGAGAGTCCTCCATCATGTCTACGTCTATAATTAATTCCAACTACTGCTTATTCACTCTCATATATTATATTCTCAGAGCTTAAGGTCAACAGAACACCCTCTTTTTAATATATTACACATACTAATAAATAAATCTATGAGATAATAGTGATTTCAAAACACTGAGAAGAGATTATAATAAACTAACTAGTGGATTATGAAAATATTTAAATCTGTCATTTGAGATGCTAGCAAAACAAGTTCAAAAGATGAGTATATTTTATGCAGTTTAAGTATTCTGCTACCATGAATCACCAAGTTTAAATACTACAGCTCAAAATCCTTTTTAGCCAGTTCCCAAGAAATATTCATCATTTTTTAACTGCACTTTTAAATTTCTTATGGAATGTATTAGCCCTGAAAAAGATCTCTCCATTCTATTTATGGATATCCTTCTAAAAGCAAATCGCATCAGAAAAATGCTGGTTATCTGTTAAGGAATTCCTCTTAGACGGTTACATTTGCTTAAAGAGAGTTCGGTTTATCTAGTATATGTTCTCCTTTTCACTGGTAGGGAAAAATCAATTTGGGACAAATTGTGTCTGACAAGGTTTTGAGTAATATCACCACTAACATTTGCCTGGGAGAGATTATCATGCTGGGACACCAAGACGAGTTTGTGTGGGTGGGCTTCAGAATTAGAGAATCTGGCTGGTCCCCTCCTCTCCCACCCTGGGCAAGCACTGAATTTCATTGTCAGAGGAGTGTCAGTGGTCTTGGCATAACAGAGTTCCTATTATTCTTCTTAAAAAGGATAAATAAATGTGTAGGAGGATGTCTCCAGCTAGATTATCCAACAAGCACAAACATCTGCTCCCTCAAAGCCTTACTCTACCACTGCAGGCTTCTGAGTACCTCAGAAACACCAGGCAGGAGTAACCAGAGACATTAGTCAGATTTCAAATTTGCTTTTTCTTCCCAAAATGCCATTAGTGGCCGTCATAATTCAAGCAAGTGCATTTGTATTTTTGATTTATTTATACTTAACATAATATTGCATTACCTGTCAAGAGGGCAAAATAATACTTCATCGTAAATGGATCGGCAAGAAAAATGTTTTTACAATGTCATGAATTGTTGATGGCTTCCTCTGCCAAAGCTGACATCTGGAAGTTTAGTATAGCAATATGTTACCAGCAGCGTTTGCACTCCATAATGACCTTTTTTGAATTCAAGAACCAGTAGGCCATATTAAGATTAGCTACATCATGGTGCCCAAGGGAAAAAGTCCTAATTTGAAAAGAAAGCAATTAATTTAAGGTGGCTGGTGTTGCCTGTGCAAAGATCCCTGATACTCTGTATTACTTTTAAAATGTGTGGATGATGTCATCCCGGACACCAGATGTGGCAATAAGATGGAGGAAGAGGCTTGGCCAAACATACATTGATGAGGTAAATTTATCAGTGTGCAACAGCACGTACTACACTGGAGTGTATAGGTTGCATACACTATGTGACTGAACACATGTAAATTCTCAGGTAAGAGAAAACCTAGTAGTTCTTCCTGTCTATATGAGGTAATACATTATAAAGAGAATCAAAGCAGAAGGAACAGATTCAGCTGCTACTGATGAAAATAAGTTTCTAGAAATAATATATTGAACTGGCTGATGGCATCCAGTCATCTGTCCAGACCTTAACTGTGGGTAAAATTCACCTGATTAAATGTACTTGCCTACATCAGAGGTATCTGTACTTGAGTCATTTCTGGTTTCCTTTACAATCAAAGGAGAAAAAGTCAGCTCCTCATCTTAAGAAGCAGTAGAAAGGTTCACCACATGACAGGGTAGAGTTGTTACCCTAATTTCTACATATAAGAACTGGCTATAGAGGCTACACAAAGTGTTCAAAGCTACAGAGTTTTCACATAGTTCAATGAAGAATTGAACTCCCATCTTTCTAAAGTCTAATTCAGAGCCCATCGACAAGGCTAGCTCACCAGACAGCCCAGGGGAGGGAAGATTCATCTGCTTGCTGTAGGGTTGGATACTAAACATAGCAGAATGAAATATCTTGTCTGACCAAATAGATATTCTGGTATTTTCAATGGCTTCCAAATACTTTTGTGTATCCACTGAATTTAACTTTTAAGAAAACAAGGCAAAAGAAATGTTCCATCTTTGTGTCATTTTTCTCTTTCTTCTATAGTGTGTTTAAAAAGGAAAAAGATTTCTGACAGCAGCTATACATTCATCCTAGTTTGTCTTAAAAGATCACTTCTTTCTTGAACCATGAGAATCAAATGCATAAACCCCTTCATAGCAAGATATGCTGGAGATTAAAGAAATAACTATCTTTCATAATTCACATATAGCAGGGGTGAAAAATAATCTGTTATTATCTAGAGCAAAGAAAGTAATTTATATCTAGACATGAATACTTAATCATTAGACCAAGTGATGTTGCCCATATTAATACAGAAAAAATAAATCAGCCTTTGAGTCTACTGCAGCACTTTAAATAAAAGATAAATCCACTGGTTACTACTGTAAAAAAGATCTCTTACAGAATGAGTACACATTGACTATCCCCCAAAATAGAGCAGGAATATTAGAAAGGAGGATCAGTTTGGTTGTTAGAAGAAAAACTAATTACACAGGTTTTCCTGATACCTGCTAGTCTTACAGATCTACATGACAAAAGGTCACATTTCTTTGTTTTGGGGGGAGAGGGGCTTATCTCTATTTTCTGTCCTTTTTTTTTCAAAACAAAATGTCCCGGATCAATGTAACAAAACATTATTTTCTGAGGTCTCAAAGTTCTGTTCAGTGCTACTGTTCATGGTGTAGCTCATCAACATCAATCAAAGAAAAGGGCTTCCAGTAGCCTTAAAGTCAAAACCAGATAAAAGATGATGCCTTGTTCTGGCATACACTGGCAAATGTGCGGATTTTGTCAAGAAACAGCATTGTTCAGGAAAGGATTATAATCAAGGAAATTATTAGTTGAATATTAAACATGCTAGACACCTCATTCACTAACAGACAGCCTGGGTGAAGTGATGCCTTCAGCAGCAACACAGGAGGTGAATATGAATGTGTTTGGATTTCTTTTTGTTATTTTTTTTTTCAAAAATCAATGTTCATAGTATTCCACATTACTGAATGGAGAGGATCAGGGATCCACTGGAAAAGAGATTTCACAGAATTGTGAAAGAAAGCCAATGGTATCCTGGGGTGCATTAAGAAGAGTGTGTCCAGTAGATCAAGGGAGGTCCTCCTCCCCCTCTACTCTGCCCTAGTGAGACCTCACCTGGAGTACTGTGTTCAGTTCTNGGGCTGGGTGTCAAGAAGAAAGGGGCAACCTCTTTTCACTTGTGCCATGCGACAGGACAAGGGGCAATGGATACAAGCTAGAGCGCAAGAAATTCCACCTCAACATGAGGAGGAACTTCTTGACCGTGAGGGTTACAGAGCACTGGAACAGGCTCCCCAGGGAGGTTGTGGAGTCTCCTTCTCTGGAGAGACGCACCCGTCTGGATGTGTTCCTGTGTAACCTGCCCTAAATTCTATGATCCTGCTTGGCAGCAGGGTTGGACTTGATGATCTCCAGAGGTCCCTTCCAACCCCTAACATTCTATGATTCTATGATTCTATGAATTGTCCTGCTTTGTCTCGTCTGCGAGTCATGCATCAAGAATCGTGTCTTGAAAATATTATTCTTGAAATGCATGTGTAACCAGATGAAACCATATCTTGGTACTACAGTTCATGCTCCCAGGTAGTCAGAATAATTATTATATATTCTTTCTGCATTTATTCTTAAATTTGAGCTTTGGGCTTCCAGGGACAGATTGCAAACTTCCCAGACGCCTCTTACAGATATAAACTGGGAGCCTACATGCACACTTTAGTTATTTACGTATGCTGAGTCTGTTACAGCCTGTGGCCAAATACAGTATGTTGCTTCTCTTCTGTGTTCTTTGTCAGGCATAGTCCAATCATACTGGAGAGTATACTTAAGTGATTAGTGAATATCTAATGCTTAATTTCAGTCACATCAGATGTTTTTAATTTTCAGCAGCCAGATTCAGCTATACTAGCAGCAGGTTTGGCTTCAGATCATGATGATGATCAGATATACAAATATAACTGAGGTTCACATGAAGCTTAAATCAATTGCAAGTTCTATGTCATCTTAGCTAAAAAAAAATGAATACATGGCCTTAGTGGAAGGAGATGGAGAGGTTGTTAGGAAGTGAATAGAGTTACCACATTCATAGCAAAGGCTGTAGTGTAACTCTTACAAAAGTAACAACAAGAGTGCAGAGCTTCCCTCATCTTATGGTAGTATACCTTAATCATGATTAAGAGGGATAAAAGTTACGGGAATGGGAAGTATTTGATACATAGCCACTCACTACTCTGCTGAAGGCCACAAATAAGATACTCCTGAAATTGTATTTGGTTTTGTAGAACCTTTTTATCTGTGTTCATAAAGTACCTGCAACTGTGGTTCTTTGTGCTCTTAATAAACAAGAGCCTGAGAATATAAGATAATTCTGGGAAACTGGAAACTGGAGACAGTCCAGTGTTGAAGATTCAGACTGGACATGAGGAAACGCTTCCTTTAACTAAATGCCATTTCATCAAAAAATCTGATACAGTGGGAAGGAAAGGCCACAGATTTGATTAAAAAGATAGTGAAGATGAAGTCTACAAAATAGTCTTATACAATTAAGGAAGCTGTAAACTTTAAAGTCAAATATTCCTAATGAAAATTTTTTTGAGAGTAAATTGCCAAAAGATTAGAAAAATTATTTTCATTAGACAAACACTGCCATATGGATAAGATCCAGTATTGTGTGCATACATGCTTGTGTGTATATGAAATCACTAGCAATTGTACCATATTATCTATTTTATGTATACACTGCATTAAAAATGTTTCTTCAGTATTTTTATAATATACAGATAAATAATGGGTTCATGAAGCACAATGGAGCAGAGTTTTGTTGAGGTTATTTCTGAATTTAAACATTTCTGTAGTACTAAAAATCCAAACACAGTCTACAACCATGCAAAAATCAGAACGAACTTACTGCTTGAAGGTTATGTTTGCTCACAATATCTAAACAAAGCTTGCAATGCCTACATATGCAAGAAACAAAAGAGATGCTATTAGAAAAGACAGAAGAAATGTTAAAGAAAAGCGGAGAGGCAAGAAAGAGTTCATACCACAATTTCAACATTCAGCCTCAAAATATCTGGGCCTTAAGTATTATTACATGACATTCAAATGTTCATCATCATAAGACCAGAGGGACAGTCTGAAGGCACTCCACTGCTGAAAGAGAAATCTGTTATGATTTAACATCACAGAGTTTATTCTTAGTTATTTTTCAAGAGATTACTTAGAAACACTCCTATTACAGTCTTTGGGGATTTTTACTGGAGTGGAGCCAAAGACCTTCTTAAAGGAATTTGCTAACTTCAGAAGAGCTCAGCAGATAACAAGGACTCAGGGGTTAGACCTTTGCCCTGTAAGAAACTGAAGAACATTTGGGAACAACTTGCCTGATTAGCAAAAATGTCCCTGGGACGCTCCTTCATTGGGAGACAAAAGGAGAGTGTGGCCTCTTTTCATATACTTACTAATGTATTGTGTTTCCTTAAACCGTATCCTTCTTTAAAAAAAACCCAAACGCGTAGATATATTTATAAAATTTATTATAATGTAACATTTATATATAAATACACTCACAGTATTACTCTCCTGCTCTTCAACTTCTACACCTCCACTTCAGGAATACAATTTTTTTTTATCACTGCAAGCGTAAGGAATTACTTCTAGATCTAAAGAGAACATTACTTTTTAGCTCTCAACAGAACTATAAGCATTAAACCTTGCTCTGTGTTTGAAAAGAAACAGTTTACTTTTTGTCATACGTATTTGTAAGAAAGCTGTGCAATGACAAGAAAATAGAAAAGTAACGAAAACCCCCCACTTGTTTCCATTGGGGTTACTTAATTTACAGAAAGAGGAGAGGAGAGAAAAGAAGAGCGGAGAGGAGAGGAGAGGAGAGGAGAGGAGAGGAGAGGAGAGGAGAGGAGAATAGGACTATTTCAGTTGCAAGGAACCTACAACAATCTTCTAGTCCAACTGCCTGACAAATTCAGAGCACCACCATGAGCAGGTTTAAGTTATTAAGGGGATTGTCCAAATGCCTCTTAAACACTGACAGGCTTGGGGCATAGACCACCTCTCCAGGAAGGAGAGTTCCAGTGTTTGAGGGGGCTTTAAAGCTAAGTATTCCGATTACTTCATCTGTATCATTTAACTTTGCTTAAAACTGAAGAAATTATGACAAGCTACAAGAGGAAAAAAGAAACTATGCCACAATCCCATCTTTTGAAGTTCTTATGAGAGGCATATAGCACTTGTGTACCATGGCAAACCACTCAGTACTTTCTCCCACATACAGATAATCACTCTGTTGTCATAATTTTAAAGAAAAAGAAACAAACAAACAAACAAACAAAAACAGGAACACAACTCTCTCCACATTATCTACTCAGATATATTTCTTCACTAAATATATGTTCTCAGTCAATTAAACAGAAGCAAAACAAGGCCTGTTTGCTTGATTGGGTAGAAGAAGAGATGGAAAGGGAAGAGGCAGAGCCCTCTGAGGAAAGCTGCTGTGCCATGAGTCTCCCTGATGTGGAGCCAGGCTGGTACAACCTCTGCTCCAGCCTATAAAGCTGCTGCTAAAGTCTTAATACCAATGTAACATCAAACATCTTAGACTCCAAGGGCATTGCAAAGCCAAAGTTAAACTGCCTGGTGGGGGATTTTGAAGTTTTTTTGGGGGGTTATACCAAAGTTTAGGAAAGTCCCTGTAGAATCCCAAAATACAGGAGGAATTTAGGTGGAATAAAATCATTCTTGCCACATTTTCATCCACTTCTAGCTCAAGAGAGAAATAAAGCCACTGAGTATCTCGCATCAGGGAGAACTCTTCCATTAAATATGCCTGGCAAACTCACTGTCCTAGTGGTTATGTCTCTAGGTATATATCCAGAAGAAAAATGGTCTTGTTGTGTGTGCATCCTGTGAAACCAAATGTCACAGTGAAACCTTGGATCAGTACATTTTTCAGGTAATACTGAACTCATTCTTACTAGCTAAGGAAATTCGACGGTCTGCAAACCTGCTAGGGTCTATGCTGCAGTCCTTGCCAGGGATCATGCTGACATCCCTCCCACAGTTTGCTTAGAGAGCAGATGAAATCTTTGTCACAAGCCACAACACCTGCCACAGCTTCTCATCTAAAAATAAAATCTGATCCTTGCATCTCACCTTTTTCTTCTCTCTTTTTTTAATACATCAGGAAATGACACCAGTGATTCAGATTATTCAACTCTTTCACTGGAGCTTGCCAAAAATATGGCTCTTGACATACCTTTTTTAAAAAGGAGTAACACTCAGAAGTCTTGGTGAAATAGCCAAGCCGGAGTGTCAGGCACACAACATTGCACATCACATAGTAGCAGGGAAGAGCAAGGAGAGGGTAAATAGGCAGGAAAGGCTTTAGCGAGTGAATGAGAAAGAGTGAGATGGATATCAGATCATATGCAGACACAGAAGCAGAAATTATGTTAGTTACAGAGAGGAGAAAACAGGAAAGAAAAAGAATCATTATTTTTTCAAAATGGTCAGTGCCTAATTTTTACTGCCCATTTCTCCTCTTTCCAAATGTGTCATATTGGTGTAGTAGGAAGAAGGAATCTTAAATTAATAGAGCAAGAAGGTATTTTCATATCTATCCACCATGTCAAATTAACAGACTTATAAACAAGTAAAAAAAAAAAAAGAAAATATAAGCATAACTATAGGTCTTCTCCATCTGTACAGTACAGACATTAGATTCTGATTAACTGTGATACAGAACTAATCTTTTCAATTAATGCAAATGAGCTGCACTTTTATGTAGACTATTACCAGAGGGCATTCAATGATATTTTTATTCACTACATTTGACCTTAAAAATGTTTTGTAGTCATCAAGGATACAATTTTTCACACAGTGGGGATGTAGGAACAGCTAATTAAGTGGTGTTTAATGACATTTGTTCCTTAAAGGAGGGCTGATTAAATGTAGCATGTAATTTTTTACCAAATCAAGCAATTCAGCCAATTTCCAAATGTGCTTAATAAGCTAGGCCTTAATAATTACACATTGTACATAGATGCACCACAGTCACAGTGGTTTGTGGGTTGGTAGATCTCCTGCTACATATTTGCAAGCCTTACTTGGTTAAAATGCAGAATTCTGATTTCTTATTCCAACTGTATTCTTTTTTGAGAATAAAAGAGAATGTGTCAGTTTTAGCAAGTGGAATACACTCATTTGTGAACAGTCACATGAAGAAACCTTGGAAACATTCACAAATGCATAGTTTTCTGAGATCTTACTTTGACAATTTTAAACCATCATTTGCAAACAAAACCACTGTTTGCCTTGGATTTGAGCCATGACTGGCATGGCACCCTGTTTTGGAAAAACAACCTATTTGCACATCAGCAGAGCTTATACCATCTAAGAGAAGATAAAGAGGGTATGTGGGGTGAAAGAGGAGGTGGGTGAACTCATATACTAGGAAAGCTGGAAGAGATGGAAGGGGTACCTTTTTATCACTGGTACTTTTTTATCAATCACATTATTTTCACCATGTTTAAAAGAGTTAAATAATTGGATTTCACCAGGAACATCTGATGTCGGTCGATTACTGTATTACGCATACTAGGATGTATATTCTTTTAGTGCCTTATGACTGGGTGCTTCTTAGGAGACCAGTGCTGTAAACACATTACTGCACTCAGATATCTCACCTGTTTTCTCCAGAAGGGCATAGGCCTCCTGCAGCTTTTCTATCACATCTGCCAGGCCCATGAAGGTGTCATGTGTACATTAGGGTTCCCATACAGCACCAACACTTCTGTTGGACAAGTGCAGCAGAGTTAAACCCTACAAGGCTATTACTGGTGCAGCCCCACCTTGAGTAGTGTGTGCAGGTTTGGGCAGCTCAATATAAGAAGGACCAAATCATTAGAGTGTGTCCAGGAAAGGACAACAGAGACGGTGAGACGCCTCGAGGATGAGACTTGAGTAATAACTGAGGTCACTTGGTTTGTTCAGTTGCTAGAAAAGAAAGCTGAGAGGTGACCTCGTCATAGTCTACAACTTCCTGAAGAGGGGCAGTGGAGGCAGAGATGCTGATCTCCTCTCTCTGGTGACCAGTGACAGGACACAAAGATACAGAATGAAGCTGCATGAGGGGAAGCTCCTTTGGGACATTAGTATAAAGTTCTTCACTGAGAGGATGGTCAGTCACTGGAAAAGGCTCCCCAGGGAAGTTGTCACAACACCAAGCCTGTCAGAGTTCAAGGAACATCCAAATGACACTGATAGTCATATTGTTCAGTTTTAGGTATTCCTCTGAGGAGCAGGGAGTTGGACTCAATGATTCTTATGGGTTTCTTCCAACTCAAGTTAAACTGTATCTTGATGTTCAACTGATTGTAGGTGAAACTACAAAATTCAAAGTTAGTAAAACTTTAAAAAACTCATCCAATGTCAGGAGTTGCCCCACTTATTCAAAAAAATTACAGGTATACACACTATCTATAGAAGCAACAATAACACTCCTCTCCAGCAAAATATTCAGGATTCGAAGAGCTATGAATCAATTGTATGGCACTGAGTCTCCAACTGTTCAAACAAAAAGTATCTGAAATTCTCCTACAGCTTGATAGTTGCAGATCAGGTATAACGATACATAAATAAAATACTTAACATGTTCATAATCAAAATGTTATTGCTTTACAAAGATGTTAATTTTATTGTTATAATTACAAGCCCTCTAATTACTCTCTAACAGCCATGAGGGGTCATCTCCCTGTTTCATCCACCAGCCGGCAGTGATACTTCTGCCAACTGCAGGAATGTGTATGCATTATAATGATAGTTTTCGCCTACTTTCAAGACTCTTTCTAAATTATTATGGACCTCCAGTGGTATGAGGAGCTCCGACAGAGTGGCACAGATTCGGGAGAATCATAACAGGAACCTGGCTATATTGCAAACATAGCTTTAGCTCTCATTGTAGCTCTCTTGTAGTGATGACAGATGCATATTAAGCATTATAATCTTGTAAAGATAAGCTGTTGAGGTCTAAGTTTAATTCACCAAAGATTTATTTACATGATGAGCTTTTTGAGATAATAGAGCATCCCTGGCCTTCCCTAGTCATTGCGAATGATGGTCTGTATTAGTGGTTCATGTGTTTGGTGAGAGCCAATAGCCATGACAAAATAAAATTCCCATCTGTCTGTAGCAGCTCTGACACTGTATTATCGTACCCTGATGCCTTGTAATTCTTTAAACTATGTACCACAGTCTATATGTGCATGATAATACCAAAAAGAAGTATTTTCTATGAGAAATTTCAGTCTTTATTCAAGAAAGAAAAAAAAAGTTTAAAGCAAACAATTAAGGAACATGTTTTAAGATCTCTGTAATGAGAGATATCAAATAGTAATAATTAATTCCAGGTAATATTTGCATTTCAATTCTTTTCAGGACAATGAAACCTACCACAGATTCTCAGTAGCCAATTAAAGATGATGTAAATTGAGGCTAGTGTCAGTATTTTCTGACTTAACTTAATATCATTCTCAGAGGTGTTCTTTTTTTTTTTTTTTACTTTTCTTGTTCAGTATTCCAAATTTAAATCAGTCCAGCACTAACTTTCTTTCTTCCTCCTCTTGAGATATTCAGATTTTCAGCTTCTTTTTTTTTCCTGTGAGCACCTTTTCACCAATCTTTTTCTGAAATGTCAAGGGCAGAGGACCTAGTTTCTGTAGAAATTGTCAGTGACTTGAACTCACTGATTCTTCATCATTATAACAAAGTCTTCAGTTTTCTATGCACTGACAGTCTTTCACAGTTTGAAACACATAACGAGAAAATTGTTCTACTTTAATAAGAGGTTGGGTGGAACTAGACTCATTTTGGCTAATGAACTGGCTGACACTAAAGGCTAGGGTGCCAGTTCATCAGCAGAAGTGGCCAGTCAATACCATGCTCAACATTTCTGGGAATTCATATATCAGTTACCAACAGCTGACAAGAAGGACCTGCTTGACAGACATACCAAGCCTGGGTCTTCACAACTCTGCTTTATGAGCAACAAAGAACAAATCATGAATGGCCATATTATTGGCAGATGCAAATTCCAGTCATCCCAGTTCATTTCTCTTCTAGCAAACTCACCCATCACACTTCTGTTCTTGCTGATAGATGACTTTGTGTTAGAGCTAATTGTTTATGGAATGGTCAAGGGAGAGGAATCTGGCCACTGGACACTCTTATATTGCAATGATGTCTCTTTTTCTCCTTTCCACGTTCAATTTTGGAAAGGTTTTCTTTAGAATTGGAAACATTTCCTTATGCTTTTGTCCCCTCCCAACTTTGAAAACTGAAACACTTATCTTTCTGTGTCTCATCTAGGTATACAGCATGGTGGTAAAATAAGAGTGTTGTTCCTCTGGCTACATAAGTTCCTAGTGGAGTGGGGTGAAATTCCCTGTATTACTACTTTGCTACTTATTTACTATCTGTTAGTTTACTCATTAGATTTGGGCTTGGTTTTTGTTTGTTTTGTTGTTTGTTGGGTTTGTGTTTTCTTTTTTTTGCTTTGTTGCCTTTGCTTTATCGATGCAATCAACATAGCTAAATCACAGCAAATGCACTTGGCACATTGTTTAAGATCTGTGTAATTTTGACTTATAATTAAGGCTTGGATTTAACATTCCTTAAACCTAACAGTGTATTTGTTGCCTCACACTGAGTAATGTATATGAGATACAGTTCCTCATCTCTAAAATGGGTGTGATCTGTAAAATGAGAGGAAGACACTTCTATTTTGGCCTATTAATGCTGTGAGCTCCAGGGAAGAGTTAGGAAATGGTCAAGAAACAATTACATGATGAAAAGTACTCAAAAGTTGAAAAGTAATGGCAAACAGGCTGCAATTAATTCTGATTTATTCTTTTATTTAACAAAACAGCCACATTACTTCTAGTAGAATTACTAATTCAGACACAAAAAAATATTTCCTGATATTCTCTTCTTGTTTTGAGTTTCTTGCTGTTGTTTGTGGCAGCTATGTTTTACTGTCTTACAGTACGATAAACACTATCAAAATATTTTGAAAGTTCTAAGAAACACAGAAAGAAACTAAGAGAGTTCTAAGTATACTCAGTTGTGTAAAAGATCTTTCAAAACAACTGATTTCTCTCTTTATATGGTGATCCCTATGCAAAATTAGCACCTGCCAGTAGTAATTGAAGCCTCGGATCCCAAATCATCACTTTCCAAAAAATTTAGCATGGAAGTAGAGATTTTCAGGATAAAAATAAACAACCTTATGTATGAAAGCCCAGTGATCACTATTTGAAACACAGTATATTCTATAGCCAGAGAACGTACTTAGTTAATTTACTGCGTTTGTTTATAATAATCTCATGAATAAACTATGTAGTGAAGTTCTGAGGTTAACCAGGTTTGAGGTTTTTTTTCATAAAAACAATTTAGTCAACAGAAAGTTGCAAATTTAGGGCTACATTAGCTTACAAATAATGAAAAATATTCAGAATATTTGATGACAAATAAGTTAAATTTTAATAAAAACAAAGGACATAGAAGTTAAACAACACATTTATTTTTGTTGTGGTGTAAGTTTCAATTCAGTGCAAAGGAGTTCAGTTTTTCACCAGAAAAATTGAATAATGTAGTCTTAAATAAATTTAATTTTTTTCTTCTTTTGTATTCTAGCTCGTTCAGCAGACCAAAAATGGAGTTATTTGCACAACTTTAATGGCAACACTGGAGCTAGTGGAATCCTCCAAGGCCAAATATTGCCAATCTTTCTTTTTCACCCATTTGGGAAGAAAACACTTTAAGTGACAGAGTTAAGGACTTCATCTCACCTTAACAGTAAATGTTCAGTTTGAATTTTTCTTATACACTCTACATACGATATGTCATTATGGGGAGTAGGACTCATCTGATTAAATACACACGTCCACATTTGAGCTAGATTATGGGCAGTTAGTAACACAGCCAATAAAATCCAGGATGTGCAAATCTGTATTAAGAAAGCTTTCTAAATCCCATTTCTGACTGTAGCTCAGGCTCAAAGTACACTATTTCCACATGCAAGGAAGGGAGCTCACATTATTCCCTTCAAATACATCAGGTCTCAGATTCACTTCTGGTATTTTCCATGAACCTTACCCAGCAAAGAACACTCTTTGCCATTAGAGAAATCTTTGATAAACTAGAATGTTTCCCTTTCTGCTTTCCTTTTCCTCAAATAGCAGACTTTTTCATTGATAAGAAAATTTCCCCACAGGCAGGGAGAGGTGTAACATCCCCAGGACCAGCTGAGGTTTGGAATTGCCTCAGCAGCTTTCTGTTTCAACAGGTAGCCAAGCAGGAAAACTTGGCTTGATGGTGCTGTTTCAGCACTAACTTCTTTGGCAGTCATTGTAAACATTTTCAAGATACGAAACAGGTGTTCCAACATGCTTCGCTGGGCAGAATGAAGAACAATTCCCTCCCTGGTGTCATTGTACATGATGTATTCAATGATTGCTACTTTACGATCAAGAATACGTTCACTCATGTAGTAGAGAGCAATCCGTCTAGTTTTGGAATGAGTTGTTGAAATAGAAAGTCATTACTTTGATGGGAAGGAGGGAGAAGATGAAAGATGAAAGGAGAAGAAAGTCTAATTAAAAGGAAAAAAAATCTATGAATCAAACTCTTATTCAGTGTATGTTATTGTTTCAGAGGCAATGAAGTTCTGCTGACTAAAGTGAGGTGAGAATTTAGTTGTGCAGATAGAGTCATAGAATCATTAAATCATAGACTCATAGAATAGTTTGTGTTGGAAGGGACCTTTAAATGTTGTCTAGTCCAATTGTCCCTTCAATGAGCACAGACATCTTCAACTAGATCAGGTTGCTCAGAGCCTCATCCAGCCTGACCTTAAATGTTCACATGGATGGGGCTTCTACCACCTCGCTGGACAACCTGGGCCAGTGTCTCACCACCCTCAGAGTAAAAATTTTATTCCTTATATCTAGTCTAAATTTACCCTCTTTTAACTTAAAGCCATTAACCTTTGTCCTATCACAACAGGCCTAGCTAAAAAGATCTTCTTGAGCTTATCCTGGTGCATCCCATTCCTCAGGCATGTCAACTGCACCATTCAGCTTGGTGTCACCAGCAAACTTGCTGAAGTTTCACTCAATCCCACTATGTCATTGATGAAGATACCAAACAGTACAGGACATAAAGCCCACTTTTAGAATCCTATTATTGATAATGCAGCAGTCACACTTAAAAGTCTGCATTACCCTTACCTGACTGGAAATAGCCTACTTCATCTTCCAAATATAGAAAAGGATTTCAGCATTTTAGCTACTGTCTTGTGACAACTGTTGGCAAATACTGCCTTCCCTTAGGGTGATCACAGTGTGCAGTGTAACACCTGCATTGCCCAGAAAGGCTCAAAATTGGCTTTTGATGAAGAGAAGGGAGAATGACTTTGTGATGAATAGCATTTAGCACAATGCCATGGTGGTAGTCATCGGAAAAAGACTCGGGAATCCAAACTAATTTTTGTACCTAAGAAATACAGAAAATAACTTCCTAGGATATTAACTTTTATTTTCTAGGAGCAGGCCTAACTTTAATAGCATTATGTTCTTTCTCCTAATAAATGGGTAAAAGTGCTTGTGTACTTATTTTTCTCAAGAATTATATGAGCAAATCAGTACCCCACCACTGTGAATTCAACCCAAAGGGTAGTGGATCATCCATCACTATGATTCTATTGTGCTCTATAATATATCTTCATGCTTTTATGAAATGTATCCTTTTGTACAGCAAATTTGGTATCTCCTTTTGCCTTTTGTTTTTCCATCATTTTCTTTCATGCAGATACATAGAGAGGTTATGGAGTACACCTTCAGAAAGAGAAAAAAATACAAATTAAAGTAACAATGTTTTATAGTAAACTCACTTTGTCCTTTATTCACCATAGAACATATTATTAAGGAAGTATGAATATTCTGAGACAAGTGCTTTAAAAGTACACAGAGCCATTTCATGTATTTTGTAGTTCAGAAGACCATAGTGAATACTTGAACGATATTATCTTAAACTTGCAGCCTGGATCAAAGTTAGAAAATTATAAAATTCAGTGCATGAACTCAAGAAAGTAAAAAGAAGATAAAAATGCCCAAGGAAGATAGCATCCGTTTTCTTAGCTTAATACTCTCTTTGTTCCTGGGGAAAAATAAAAAAAAAAAAAAAGGAGCATACTTATTTACTATTGAAATATGACTGCTAGGAATTTGGATGCTCTCATCAACACATCCTTTATCTCAATCCATCTGGGAATCATGAGCTCTTACAGATTCAAGGATGACTGTAAAATTGTCAAACTAGTTTTACTGGCATTTCAGAACTCTACCTCAGAAAGGCAAAACTGACTGATGATAAGTACATTTTCATGAGGAGAAGACTAGATGGGTTAACCTATGGTAGGGTTATCAGTTTGACATACCTCCAACAGCAATGAAGAAAACCACAAAAACCTACAGAATATGTTGCGTAGGCTGGCTACTCTGTGATTTTAGAGATTATTTAGACAGAAGCAAACCCTGTGAAATTCCCACCACAGTCATGGATTGCCTCAGAGAGAAGCCCACTCCTTGTCTGGCACAGTCTTGTGCATTTATTGTGGTTTAATCCCAGTCAGCAGCAAAATACCACACAGCTGCTCCCTCACTCCCCTGCAGTAGGATGGTCAAGAGAATCAGAAAAGTGAGAAAACTTGTGAGTTAAGGACAGTTTAACAAGCAGAGCAAAAGCCATACCTTTAGTCAAAACAAACTAAGGAATTAATTCACCACTTCCCATTGGCAGGCAGGTGTTTAGCCATCTCCAGGAAGGTAGGATTTCACCATGTGCAACAGTAGGGACTACTGAATAGGGTAAATAGAAGTGTAGGATGGAAGCCCCACAATTGCTGGCTCTGCTCATACTTACTCCCATGCTTCCATTTTCGGCTGTGGCTGAAAAAATGGAGGACTAAATGGACAGTTTTCTAAATCAGTACAGCCACTCTTTATGTCTTTGGGATTTTTGCCACTGACTTTAGAAGCAACAAGTCTAATCTTTTAAACTATAATTAATTTATGCCATTCTCAGTACATACAAAATAAAATAATTTACTCTTTCTTTGTTTTCAAATATCTTCCAGAAATATCACAAGTTTATGTTTTCCTTTCCTTTTTTCAGCCAAGTAAGCTGCCTTTAGAAGGAGAAAAATGTTTAGTTTTATTGTTTAGGATTTTAATGTAGAAATAGTTTGGTTAAATATAACACATTTTGTTACACAGATAATAGGAAAAGACTTCAGATAAAAAATTTTATCAGTTTCAGTGAACAGAGATACTCAAGATGTCATTTGTGGATATACAATTTCTTTCCCATCAGCTTGTCAGCCCCTATTTATTTCTTGGTTTTGTCAGTATGGAACTTGTTAAATATGGCAGGAAATTTGGGAGGGGGATACGTGCTGCAATTTATTTTTACTCCATCGCAGTCTCCAGAGTGACTTTAACCTTATATATCAGATTTTGTTTGGGAAAGAAGATGCAGGAATTTTGGTTTTCCTCATTAAGATAATGCAGAAGAATCTAATAAGACTTATATTGTTCCTTGCAAAATCATCAAAGCATAAATGAGATGTATCAGACAGATCCCATTGTATATTCATGCAGACATCTACAGCTATTCTGGTGCACTGCTAAAAAAAAAAAAAGCCAACCAACTGCATTGTTTACAGTATTTTTTTATTGATATAAATGAGCAATTGAAACTAAATTACTGAGACGTGCTTTCTTCCTACTGCAGTTTGACTCACCCATATGTTCCAAAAAAGAGGTCTTTTCTACTCAGGCCAAAAATCTCACAGAGGAATAATTGATGAGATATGAATCACTTCATTTCTCTGAAAGAAAAGGGATTGTTTTTATACTCTTGCATCTCTTGGTTCCTTCCACACCTTTAATTCACACGGTGCCACCTAGAATTAGTGTCATGAGATACAGGAACAGTTTGAAACAATCAAAGCTTCTTTTTTAGAAAGATAGAGAAACTTAGAAGGAGAAAGCCTATAAACATATGGTGTTTAGACAGGTGCTCTGTAAAATACAGCTTTCCTCAGGTGAAGTTGCTGTCAATGCTTTTAATCAAAAGACTACAAAAAGTGTATTGTTTGTCCTTTTTCTTTCCCCTGTCTTCTGCCATTTTTTAAAATTATTATTATTGCACGAGAAATAAGTTGTGTCCACCCTTTGGGTTTGCATATGTGTGTTTTTCACGAAATAAAGGAAGCAAGATAGCAGGGTGGGAAAATGGATAAATTACCCTAAAAACAGTCTATGAAGTGTAAGAAAATTATGAGGGCAATGAAGGTACAACTTCTTACTGACCAACAAAGGGAATACAAATTACTTGGTCTTTCATTCACTGACAATCCCTCTGAGCTCTCATCAGCTTCTTTATATCTTACTTCTGAGGTGGCTGAGCCACAGCATGGACTTGCTGGGAGCAATATGTAAGATCTGTTGAATATAGAAGGAATGTAGGTTTTGGTTTCACTTAAAATAAGGTATATAATGCATATATATACACAGATCCATCCCACTGCAGAGATTTCATTGTCATTACTGGGACATCAGTCATTCTCCCCTTCCTATACTGCTAAATAACTACTGAATTTCATGAAATTTGTGGTGGGTTAGCCTTGGCTGAGCACCAAGTGCCCACCAAGCCACTCTATCACCCCCTCCTCCCTCTCCTCATCAGGGCAAGGGGGAAGGAAATAAGATGGCAAAAAAAGCCTTGTGAGTAAAGATGAAGGCAGTTTAATGAAAACAAAGCAAAGCCAAGCAAAGGCCATGTGCAGAAGCGAAGAAAACAAAGTTTTATTTTCTCCTTCCCATCAGCAGGCAATGTCTGGCTTCTTCCCAGGAAGCAGGGCTCCAATACACACAGCAGTTGCTCCAGAGGACAAAGGAATTCCACTCCCCCTTCTCCTCTTTTTCCCTAGCTTTATAGTTGAGCAGACATCATATGGTATGGAATATCTCTGTGGTCAGTTTGGGTCAGCTGTCCTGGTTGTGTCCCCTCCCAAGGTCTTGCCAACCCCATCCCACTGTGGGGGGGAATGTTGGGAAGCTCCTTGGTGCTGTGAGAGCCCTACTCAGCAGTAGTCACAACACGGGTGTGTTATCAGCACCCTTCTATCTCCCAGCACAAAACACCGCACCATGAGGGCTGCAAGGGGGAAAATCAACTCCAGCTCAGCCAGACCCAATACAAATTTATTCCCCAGAAATCCTTCAGTATGCCTTCTTATTCTCTAAGTTAGACTCTAAGATTTCAGGTGTCCCTGCAATTTCACTGTACAAATGCAATTTATGGGATGCAGGTTCTGAGGAAAAAAAAATCCCTAGGAAACAGACAAAATTCCAGATTGACTCAGCTGAACCTAGGCTTCTGTATGCAATGTTTGTGATTTCTAAAAATCTGTAGATTATTCAGGGCATCTTCATGCAGTTGGCAACTGTGAAAAATTGTATGTGAGACCCAGGTCTTTTTGGACACACAGCTGGTGATGAGGAAGGATAGCTTAAAGCTTTTGAGATGTTTCTGGGCACGTACCTGGACTTCTGATTCAAGCTCGTAGTCAATATAGCAACAGAGCCCAGACTGCAATTCTACTTAAGTGCCTACTGCCTGGTCAGCCAAAAGATGAGCTCCCATTACTAGGTCTCTATTCACTCTAATGAGAGGGTGCAGTCCTAGACAGAGTATGCAGAATTGTCTACAATTATAAATACACCAGTGCCAAGATTCAGTTGTCTTACTCTGAAAACAGATTAAAATCTAGAGGCGCAATTTAGCTGCTGAGATACAGGTATCTAATGCTATGTGAAACATTCTTGTACAACCTCCTCTGCCTTTAGTTATTGGCACTTCTGTAGGTCAGTATCTCCATTGTCCATGCCCAGGTGCTGACAGGGGGGACTCTACAGAGGTGGCCTGTGTGGGAAGGGGCCAAGGGCTGTCCTATGATAGACATAACTGGTTCCATTCAGCTCCAACATCTCCAATGCAGGACACAGCCCAGTCCGAAACTATGTTTTCCCTCCAACCTGGATCTGATTTGTATCTGGAAGCACCTGCTCTGTTAAAATGTCTAATTTCAACACTCAAGTTGCTCAGAGACTCAAAATCCCACTTTCACCTGCAGGTGTCTCAATCCTGCCATTTTCCTGTTAAATATGCTATTTAAAAGCTGTCCTCAAAAGAAATATACTCATCTATAATTTTCTATAATAATATGAATACTAACAGCAAGCATAAAAAGCATCAGAAGCTGCCAATTGATTCCGAAAAAAGGAAGGGGAGATATAGTGTCCTGCAGCAAGATGACATCCTCACACTTAAAACATTCAGTCGGTCTTTTTAGACTGCTGCCTCTCCAGGATAAGATTAGTGTTATTTTTGGTGCGTATTAGCTAACTTATTAAGGCTTCATATCCAGCTGGATCTTTAGGCTCTGGTGTTATGCAAGCAATAAACAATTTCTTTCTCTTCCCATCCTTAATTTTTTTTTCTTTTTACTTTTAATTTTTTTTTATAGTAGCTGGGTTTTCATCAACTATTTGAAATAATTGACATGAAGAAGTCTCATGTAGTTAATCAACTGTTTCAAAATGTGTATCTTCCTTTTTCTTTTTCTTAATTGAGAATTTACCCTCTAATAGAGCTTTCAACATTTACTCTGAATTTGTGTTGTCTGTCAGAAGCAGAGAGAAGAAAATCTCACCTGATTTTAGAGTATCTCTCCGTGTTTTGAGCAAGTGGAAGGGGGAGCAGGGAGCAGTCGATGCAGGAATGAACAGCAGCGCTGGGAGGTTACCAAGCAACGAGACAGAGATGTGTCACAGGGGCAAGGGAGATGGGAAAGGAGAACAAAAGTGTGGACAAAGGATTTGAGAAGATGAAGGGAGACGTCACGATTGCCTGACCTCTTTCTTATTTCTTATCTTGAGTTGCAATGGTGTCCATAAATATAGGCTGTGTAAAATATCTCAATTTGTTTACACGGGCCCTTGGAAGCAGAAGGGATGGACAAAGCCTGGTGTGCAACCTAATCGTCAAAGGATTATCCTGTCAGTAGTCCACTGCGTAAGCAAAAGGGCACAAAGTGTGCGTATGAATACAAAAAGCACAGGTTTTTCACTGGGAGAGGGGGAGTCACAGTACAAACAAATCCTATTGCAATATACGTAGGGTAAAATAAAATGTTAGCCAGAACCTGATTTGACTTCAAAAAAGTTCACAGTCCAAAGAACAGCTTAAATTTGGAAGTTAAACTTTTCTTGGGGTTATTAATTTCTTAATATGCTCTTGCACTATTTTCCTACACCTCTGTCTCCATCCAAACAATTTAAATGAAATCAGCCTTCTTCAAAACAAGTGAGAGAAAGAAAAGTTTAGATGTAGAATCCTTATCTGCCTAAGTCAATTTTTGCAAGCGAATTTATGTCTGTCAACCCTCTTAATGCATATTCTAGTCCCTCTTTAGGTTTCCAATCTTGAATGAACTGGGATAACAATAAACGCTTAAAGAACTATACTTGCACTTTGGATAGTAATACAGCAAGATAAAGTGTCAACAGCTGTATTCAGCTCCTCCTATACTCTTTGTGCCAACTTCAACAATCCTTGATAATTGTAGGAACCTAGACTTATTTTTCCCTGAAAGGAAGTTTCCTTATAGGCATCCTAAATATGTAAGAAATAGGGAACAAGTGTATTTCATGACATTATTAAAGCAGTTGAAATTCGTGGGGTTTAGTCTTATCTTCTTGGATTTGGAATTGTCAAAATTTATATCACTACTTCTAAAAATTAACCTAAAAAATCTGCACAAGTATTTTGTATTGCCTGATATTATCCAAAGAGATTCATTCAGAAAACTGTAGTATATATATAATGGTAAATATAAAATAATCTGAAAGACCTTGAGGCTTATCTCTTTTTTTTGTTCTATTATGTTTTGTTTTTTTTTTCCCACCTTTTCTCAAAATCTTTCTGCAATACTGTGGGAAATTGAGAACTGATTTTTCAGTCTTTGCCAACAGTGACCCAGCAATTCATGTGAACAAGTCAAATTTTTTCTAGGTCATTACGACAGAGTGATGATTTTAAAGCCTGCAGTTCGAGTAAAAAAATAGCAATTGCTTTCTCCTTGGAAAAATAAAGCTGAAAAAGGACAATGACCATTTGAAGGTGCTGTTTTCCTCAGTAGTCATCTCTTTATGGAATATAAAAGTTTGACCAAAGAAACAACTCTAAATGTTGCTAAGTCAGTGTCTGGAACACTACTGACATACGAAGAACTGGCTTCCTTGTTATTCAGCTACAAATTCAAAGCATTTCCCCAAGGTTAGCTTGAGGGTGAGCTGCACCAGCAGGAGACTCTAGCATGTTGTGGTCTCAGCACTTTTCCACTCTATCTTAGTGGCAATTCATGCCACACATTATTCATTATAGAGCTTGGGGACTTCCAGAACTGCCAATTGAGAGGTGTGTCACCTGCGCTTACAAGCTACAGAAACATGGCCTTATCTCTTAACCTTTATAAACTCAATTTCTGTGCAACCTTTTATACCCAACAAGTTGCCATGTGATTACCCTCTGTTAAGCTTTCACAACATTTCCTACAGAGGAGAGCACAAACATGTGTTGCTATCTTGTTACATACCTCCCTCAATATCTGGTAGAAATTTTACTGAAGTTAAAAATAGGACCTCAACCAAACAAAATACAATTTTCAAACGAGAAATTATCCTTTGGGTTGATTTTCTTTTGCCCTGTTTGCCATCAGAATGCCATTCAGACAGTGAGATGCCCTATCTCAGGCTGTAATGCCTATTCACTTACCAGAATGGATGTATATACCATGCACACATTAGAGCCATGCATATGGCCATCAACATATTAAGTGTAGAAACAAAAGTTTCAGATTGTATATGCCAGTGAAACAAGCTCCTACCACTCTAACTAAAAATAAATAAATAAATAAATAAATAAAGTAAACCCGCAATTCAGATACCTCTGAGTAAATCATAAGCTGGTATTTGTTCTCAAACAAGATGATCATTAAGGCAGTTTATGTTATTTAAGAAAACACGTATATTTCTGAATTGAAATAACAAGAAGACAAACTGATCAAGTAAAACCTGTGGGAGTGAAAGAGAATATTGTAAATTGGGAAACCAGACTAGGCACAGAAAGGCATCTATCTAGAGAAACTGAATATACCAGCTATTCTTTCGGGGGTTACCTTACTATTTCTAGGAGAGCAGAGGTCACAAAAGCATCCCTTGCATTTTCTAGAATGTGGATTGCAAATTCAAATGCTGTAAGTCATTCAAATCGCTCTGAATGCAGGACTGTCAGTGGAGACTACTGTATTATATCCCAAACTGTAGCTTTTTGGAAAGAACACAGCAGGGGATGGAGATGATCCCACATCAGATGATCCCACTGTCTGTTGTGGAGCTATTTTTGTAAAGGTTGCCAGATTACAGTTCTGATTATTGTCAGAGATGCAGAGATCTAGCTGTCTTTTTAAGAAAATTGTTCTCCTTAGAATGTACTAGTCCATCTTAACCAAACAACTTCATGATGAAATGTGTCAACTGAACGTTGATCAGAAAAGATTTTTTGTGTTCAGGGTAAAATCCCCAGTGAGAGAAAACCTACTTTACAGTATCCAATATGTTGATGATTAGGCCCTCTGTGATCTTTGCTTCTGAAGGAAAACTTGATTCTCTCTCCCATCTAACATTTTCCCTGTTACAAGTGAGCATTTTAACCATGGGCTAGCCACATCACAGGCTCCTAGTTTCTTCCTCCCCAGAGCTGCATATGAAGGATTTCCAAAGATGCTTTCTCCAACCTCAGGCAAAAGAGAAAAACATTTCTCCCCAAATGTTGAATTGTTTCCCAGCTAGCTCTTACAATCTGCAAGTCAGCAAGAGAGACTGGGAAAATGCCAACTCCTGAGCTCCCAAGTCAGCACCAGCCAGTGCCATGCTGGACAACATGTCTTTGCTTTACTTTCACTTGCATAAAATAAGGAGCATCTGGGAGGGTGCTTTATTCTTGTCATCTGGGGTATATTCCTGCTCAAATAGAACAAGTCCTGATTTCACAATTAATCTTTGCTGACCTTATTAGGCTGTAATAACTATATAACATCAGCAGTCATAATTCCTGCTCACATTTTTTTCCTGTAATTCAATTACAAAGCATGTGGAGCAGCCATGTAACACCAGTGTTTTGTATCTAGGCCACCTGAAATAGAAATGGACACTATTAAAGAGTGGAGGCATTCAGATATAAATAACTGAGGAGCGCAATCAGCTTCAGAACATCAGCTTTAAAAAAGCAAGCTTGTCATTCGCTTACAAATGTCTGTTTCTCATTTGTAACAGTTATTTCTGTAAGTTTGTTCTTCTGTTTTAAAAAACTGCTTTAACCCCAGTTTGAAGTGAAAGTTGCTGGTGTCAGCTATTGCTGGGGGGAAGGAGGGGAATCTCATTTCAGGTAAACTGGGTCAATTCCCTTATTTGTCATTATGAATAATTTCATTGCTACAGATTTTAAAAAGTTATGTAAGTTGTCTGGATCATGGAGATACTCAATTCACATAGCTGTGTGAAGTTTCACCCACTTACACAAATCAC
>VZZY01014743.1:39139-81500 GCA_013400335.1 Eurystomus gularis
AAGTTGTCTGGATCATGGAGATACTCAATTCACATAGCAGCAAATGGCTAGAAGCTGTGTGAAGTTTCACCCACTTACACAAAATGTGGAAAAAACCAATTCTTTCTCTGACAATTCAGATTATTTGGGGGGGGGGGGGGGGGTAGACATATTGTTTATACTAAGTAAAATTAGTTCCCCCAACATGGAAGAATTTCATACCCTTCTGCTAAATGAACAATTCTCACATTTATGTATGAAAAATATACTCCTTTTAATTGATATAACACTTATTTTTTTATCCACTGAGGTTTTTTTTAATTATTGTGACAGCATAATCTCTTAGATTATCCGTGTTAAAACACCATTAAAATATTGTATAATTTAACACAAACAAAAAATTCTATATTACCTTCCCCTTAAGCCTATTGTGAATCTCGTGAGCCAGCATATCACAGTAATTTTCCTTTTACAGTCTTTGAGGGCTCATTTCTTTCGTTCCCAAATTTTATAGAATCATGGAATAGTTTGGGTTGGAAGGGACCCCAAAGATCCTCTAGTTCCAACCGCTCTGTCATGGCAGGGACACCTCCCACTAGAACTAGTTACTCAAAGCCCCGTGCAACCTGGCCTTGAACACGTCTGGTGATGAACCATCCACAACTTCCCCAGGCAACCTGTTCCAGTGTCTCACCACCCTCAGAGTGAAGATTTCCTCTGGACATTTTTGTTGGGGTTTGTTGTTGTTTCATTTTGTTGTTTTTTTTCTGAAAATATAGTATGTATAATCCTGAAGATGTGGAAAGTGAATGAACAGGGAGACTCAAAAACAACATGAGATCCCTTTGGAACAGTTGTTCCATAGGTTTTTAAGATACCAAAACATTTATGCATTGTCTTTTAGTTCCTAAGTTATCCTACTAAAATCTAATTTATGTTATGTGGATGCAAGTAAAAGGTCTCACAGAGAATCTAAAAATTCTTACTTTAAAATACAGTCGATCATCAGAGCTATCAGTCTTCTAAAAACAATTGTAATTATCAGATATAGAAAACAGATGTGAGAATTTCTACACATTGTTAAATGTTTTTTTCTTTTTTCTTAGGAAAAGAAATCATTTCCTTTTACCATGAAATGTAACAGAGAGATCACCTTCAAGAAAAAAAAGACATAAATTTCCCGAACTTAAGGAATTACATCAGGATTCAAGTGATTCATATTTATTCTTTGGCACTGATATAGTCTTCCAAAGCACCCTTAGCTAATTACTTTCAGCTCAACTGTGGCTCCATTGCTTATATGAATAGCAGTGCACAATATGAATCCTCTCACTTGTGTGAATAAGGTTATTTGTGAATTATTCATATTGAGTGTACTGAAACAATTTGTCATTTTCCTGGAAGGAAATGAATACTGTTTTTCTTTTTTTCTTTTTATTTCTTTTCTTTTTCTTTCTTTTTTAAGGAGGAAACAGTGTCTTATAGTCTGATCCAATTCCTTTTCTTTTAGCTCTTACATTAGAACAAGGTTCTCGTTTTTATTGTTTAGAAATTAAGGTAAAGACCTCACTGAACCATATTTTCCTGTCCCTCATTACTACATCTGTCTTTTCAATATATTAGGGAAGGTTGTGCCTAGTGTGGTTTGCAAGATGTGGTCTCAGGATGCAATGTTTTCATCAATTCCTCCAGGAAACCCTGCTGCAGTCTAGTACTCTTCATTTATTCATAGTAATATTTCCTAAATATTGACACACTGCCATCATGCATATAACGTTATACCAAGCTTAAAAAAAAAGGAGCAACCACCTTACTTCCTCTTCCTGATAGCACATATATATGTGTCAATTCATTATGCTCTTGATCACTGAAAAATGTTTAAATGGTTTTTTCCTTCTTCAGGGTAAAGAGCTTTAACACCTTCACTCCTCAGGGCAGAAACTACCTAACCTCAATCAACAGCCTTATTAACAATTTCTAGCTTAAACTAGCTGTGTAACAGAATCTTCCAGACAAGCTTTTTCATCCAAAACAGACATCAGTTCTTTGACAGTTCCCCTAGATGTCCTCATAGGCTATCCAAAGTCACTCACAGATTTGTGGATGCCCAGTAAACCTTAATTCTTCACAACGCTGTAAATTCACTACTGCTACACCCTGTCCCACCAGGCATTGTTGCTAAGCTTAACATTTCACTAGGTCCTACAGACTCCAACCTTGTTATATAAAATGGAAACAGTGTCAAAGACAAAATTTGACCCATTGTGCATGACCAGATGACATAAGAAAGTTGGTGTCTTACACACAGAAAGACACAAGAAGGTGGTTCAAACCTAAGTTGCAGATTGAATTGGTGACAAAAGCATATATAAGTAGGAGCTGTGAAAGAGGGATGAAGGTTCATGTGCTTTATGCAGTGCATTATACTATACTGTCCCAAACATTCAAATAAGCTCATGTAAAGGTAGCTCAACTGTCTCTTCTATACAATGCTCTGTACAATGCAGAGTAGGTACACCTGGAATATTAAAAGTTGAGATGGACACTTGGTTTTGTGTCAAGAGGAACTACCACCTTGAAAGAAAGTGTTAAGGTGAAAGATGGTTAAGAAAAAACCAGAATTGTTGATGAGCTAAAAGAAAATATTGATAAAGACTAAAGATTAAGATCTTCTTTTTGTAATTAGCTCGAATTAAATCTGCATAAATACAAGTCTTCTAATAAGAATTCTCCAGGGGAAAAAGTGGGGGCTGCTCTGCCCCTTCAGTGGATAGTCATCAGCCAAAAAAGGGAAATGAGTCCTCTACTGCTGCTGGGATCCCTTGGCAATAGCAGTCTTCCACGCTGTTTTTTAAGTAATAATTTTCTGACTTTGTAGTCCTTTTCTGCTATGGTGAAGTTGTGTTCATGTTCAGCGATACACTGACTACTTTGTAGTGGAGAAATGTTGTCCACAACTTGTGATAATGACTTAAGCTGAAAATACTTTGTTTGTCCCAGTAAGTCTCCCACAATAAATTGAACCCAGTCCTTTTGATGACCAGATGACACTAAGTTACACAGTAACTTTAAAGTGCACTAAGAAGCTTCTAAAGAAGGCATCAAGGACTTGCATCCCATCTTATGCTTTGCTATATTTGCATCACAAAGCATTATAAACAGGTGTCACCAGAATTGATACCCTCAACCCAAACCATCTATTACTGTAATATCCTAGTAGGATCTTGTTATTCATTATCTATGGTTTCATTAGCACAGTTACTGTCCGTGGAAACCATTACATCAGCCTGCATCTGAGGATGATCTGCTGCATATATTAAAAGCTGCTTCTGAAACTCTACAGCACTTAACAGTTTTCTCAAAGTTAGTACAACAGATGACTCACATCCTATCCCTTGCCTTTAAGGATGATGGACCTAATCCAATTTGGTAGTGGGAAGGAGTGAAGCAGACAGCATAATGATGTACAAATACCCAGGGTTCCTAGACATATCTAGAGATGTAGCTGTCTGAGTTTGGGAAACAGAAAAACAGGAGCACTGGTGTTATCTCATGGGTAAAGCTGAGAGGGTGTAACTGCACTAAGCTCAGGCTAAGGAATGTATTTTCCATTTTCTAAATTGTCATGTTCCCAAATGGGCTCTTAGAGATGCTTTGCAATCTTAAAGAAAAAAAAAAGTAAAAGAGATTCATAAGGCTTCAAAGGTCAATTACATTTAAAAATGCTGAATCCTTTTACATTAATGCCCTAATTGTTTTTATTCCAAGGGTTTTCACTCAGATGTCAAATTCAATCTCTCTTTTTCTACTCCTGGGTCACGGAAGCTTAATATTACTTAGTGACACAAAATCTACCTTTTTATTTCTCTTTAATATGTAACTTTAAATTTAGTCTCTCTAAATGATTAGCTCAATCTATTGTGCATTAGTTGGATGTCAAGGTTTTTTTTTTTTTCTTGTTTTGGGCTTTTTTTATGTTTCCTATTATTACCAGTTATTCTTAGGAATAAATTAGATCAGGCAGTAGCACTTAGAGGTCAGCAAGCACCACCAACAAAAAGCATTGGAAAATGAAATGTCAAAATCGCTGATGTGTAGATTTTGACTACTTCTTTTGAGAACCTCTTTTCATTTCTCCAATACAAAATAAGAATCACCAATGCCTGGTGAGTACTTACATGAAAAAATTTTTTCTTAAAGTTTCGAGCTGCCTTATGTGTTAAAATATCAGATTGAAAATGGAAGCATCAAGAGACAAAAGAGATATTCCCAAGTGTTTCAAAGAAGGACTGCAACTCCTGCACTGCTATAGTTTTTTAGCATTCTCAAGGGAAAGGCAGCTGTGGTAAATATTGCACCGAAAGCATCTGGACAGCTTCATGTCTGAAAAGCCCTTTTACCTCCCAGATATTTTCTACTGCTCAGCATTATTCTCAACCCTCCTCCTCTTTTTTTTGCCAATCGTATACACGTAAAAAAGATGAAAGGAGCAGGAAGATAGGATAAAGGAGAGAATTGCAGAGAGAAAGGCAATGCTCTGAAAATAATTCAGAAGCCAATGAAATTAGGATAGCTGTATTCACCATTAGTGATTACTGTGGACACTTATTCTCTCAGCCCCTTTTAATGTCAGTTTTATCTTCATATTGCTTGGGTCAGGACAACTTCCAGACTCATTTTCGATCAAGCCTTCTCTGTCTTGTACTTAATCCTTAGATCTCATTGGTTCTTCTCAGCATTCACCTGGAATATTACGTTATTGTACATTATTTTTCCTGTGAAAACAGAATGGGCTCCTATTCCAAAAACTCCAGTTGTTGGAACAGGCAGGTAAAACTGATTAAGAGAAAATATCGTGAAAAGCATCAGGCTAGAGTATCTTAAAATGCCACCTCAAGCGACTCAAAGAGCATCTGTTACCAGCTGAGGGTTGTTTACCGAGCTGTGTGGAATGAGCTGCTGGATGCGGTACACGTGGGCTCTGTCTGGCTATTCCCAACAGAGTCTTTCATGTCAGATTCAGTAACAGCTTGATTGCCCTGAGAGTGGGAGTTACCACAGTGCTTTGCCTTTACTGAGCCCAGCTCCCACTGAGGTCAGTAGCAAACCCTCTCGACTGACTGCAGAAATTTGGTCAAGATTGATGCATTCTGCAAAATTCTTACTCAAGTCAGAGAAATTCTGTTCCTGATATCTCTAGTTCTTATCTTTGTTAGCAGTCTCAGCACTGAAGCTACGAAAGGTGTGGTACCCAAAAGCCACTAAATCTTGCTCACCTCTTAAACATTATTTCACCGTTCAAGAAAGCTTGTCACTAGGGTAAATAATATCTTAGGTGACTGGGGTAAATAATATCTTAGGTGAATAAAGAAAGACTCAATCATAATTTTCAGGAACACATTTTCTGTGAATAGTGAAGGAATTTAAATAGTATGGAGGACAAAAAAAGCACAAAGAAAATGTTTCCAAATCAGTAAGTTAATGCTTTTAGAAAAGATTGTTAATTGTATTGAAGGTTTGTCAGGCTTATCCAAGAGTGCAGGTTGTTGCGAGTGAGTGAGCATTTGCTGCACTGAGCACTGGCAATAATCAATGGTGGAACAATTACTCTAAGAGTAATCCCTGAAGCTCACAACCCTATTCTCTACTCCTGTCTCTTGAACTGGATGGCTGTGATATAAAACCCTGGCACACAAAAACTGGAAGGGGACCTTCTCTGCTGCCCAGTTCTTGCAGAGAGAAATGAACAAAGTTGCCCTCCAGCATAGGCTCTTCTTACGTATTCAACATGTCACATTTTTCAAGAAAATGTCAAGATTAGTGACCACTTGTAGTTAATTCCCATAAAATTTAGGAAAATTTTTCATGCTTCTTCAGAAAGAATATTTACTTGCTGCAGTGACTTTAACAGTTTCTCTGCTTTTCCCTGCATTTACAGTGTGCTCAAGAAGCCTATGTATAAAATACTGGAGAGCAAGAAAGCTGGGTATCTTGGTATACTTTGCAAGATTAACAGAAACATGGCACATGATTGAAGAGTGACAGTATTATCTGTAGCCAAGTCTTGTGTGTGCAAGCAGATCCTGCCCAGGATTGGATGTGCACATCAGCTAATACACTTGACTGGCCATGCTCCTTCTTTCTCTCTCACAGCTGTCAATGCAGTAAGCTGAGAAAACTGGAGACACTCTACATATAATCCAATGTCCCACTTTGCATATAATGTGAATTTTTATTGTCCTATTTACATAAATTCCCTGCCATCAAATACTTCATTTCCTCACTCTTCCTCCTACGAAATCTGTAACTGTTCTTCTTCTGGAAGTTTCCACTCCCCTGCAAGCTTGTGTCATCTTTAGTGAACATCAATAGTCAATGAGGAGCATTATGGAGTTAAAAACCTCTACCTGGCCCAGGCTGGTCTTGAAATACAGGCATAAGCACAGCTAGCAAGGCTGCTCCTCCTCCCTGTTCAGTAGCAGGGATCTCACTTGGTATAAAGAGAGAGAACAAGATCCTGAAAAAGCATCAGTACACTGAGCTAGCTATTCTGCGATCCTGTTTGCGCTGAAAGATATGAAGGCAATACTGTTTCTATGACGCTTTTCAAAATATTTCAGTATTAAATATTAAGCTCTACAGATCAGATCCAAAGCCACTAAACAGCACATAGACAGAAAACAAAAAGTCTTTTTAAATGTCCTAGTCCATCACTTTTTTGATACAGAATTTTCCTTGGATTTTGTCCAGTCTTAATTGTCCCAGCACTTTCCTTCTGAGGCTGTTCTCCTGCCAAAGACATTTAGGCAGATGGTATTAGCAAGTCAGGGAAAAAGAGACATTTCCTGTTTTGCGTTCCTCCAAAGATACATTGGGGCGCTTTCCTGATATTTGGCCATGATATTTGATTTTTCTGCTGCAAAAATGTAATACATTTCAGCAGCAATATCCTCATCTCTTAGCTCTCACCCTGCACTCCCATCAGCTCCTAATCATACATTCATTTGGTGGCAATCGTAAAAGAGGTATTTTGGAATTAAGAAGTCTGCCATGAGATTATGTTACCTGTATTCCAATATATATTGTGAAGCATTGTAATCCTTTATAGGTATTACATTTTATTGTATTATACCACATGTATTTTATTATGAATTAATGTAATTGTAATGTAGAGTGTGCATTATAGTGTAACATATTTATTACAGCATGCATTATAATATGTGTTATGTCATGATATAGTGCCTGGGTTTGGATATTATTTCAAACCCTCCTGATAAGAGCAACAATTTTTTTTCCACCAAGATTTTAATTCTGACTCATTTAAATCAATGGAAATTTTGCCATATCCTCCAACAAGACTAATTAGTCCCAGGGCAGGGGAAACACTATTTCCCTTTCTAGGAAAGCCCACAGCTTCCCCAAGTAATGCTGGGGAACCTTAACCTCAGTGAAGGTCTTTTTCCGTGTACAAACACATTCTTCCTCAGCGTGCTTGCAGCCTGCAAACAAATTCACAGCAAACTGGTGTAAAATGGTATGTTAACATATGAAGTAAGAAAAGCAACAAGCTGAATGAAGACTAAGGTTCCTGAGCTATAACACCTATAGGAAAGCATGTAATGGCTTTTGTGCCCTGAGCACAAATATTAACATGGATGCCTATGCTTCATGATGGTCAGACACAAGCCATCTGAACGCAGCTCAAAAGCCTCATATCCAAGTTCCCTTTGAGCTGTTGAAAGAAGAAAAAAAAAAGATTTGCTGGACACAGCACTGGACTACTAGCTCTTTCATACAGGCTTTTCCTGTTAAGACCTTGAGCAGGATCTGTCTGCACCTGACCATGTATATAGTATGTTCTGCATTTGTATTTATGCAGTTACATTAATAGTCTGACCATCAGGTTACCTGTATTGCTCACTGAAATACCTGAAACTGTAGGTTTTGGAAAAGTATATGTGAATCAGGCCTTCCTCACCTTAGAATTTACCTAATACAAGAAGATAAAATTTGAGTGTTTGTGGTCAGCCAGCTCAAATTACAATGTCACTTCTTAGTATTATTCATTACAGTCCTTTATATTTTGATATACCAATTCTTTAAGATGAAAATTGTAGCATTTTTTACCAGCACATTTGCACAACACCCAGACATTTACTTTTGTAAAAGTAAAATGATCTCCTGTGACATTTTTGGCTACTTACAGTAGCAAATCAGACCAAGTCAAATAGAGCTGTGCCAGAGGACTTCCTATTTCATTTTTCACCGTATTTTTTCACTGTATGGAATAGAAGTGGAGCATTGTAAATATAACGGAACATGTGGCTTTTAAAGTGCATTACGAAATCCATAAAATGCTATATTCTGAATAGAGAGATATTATAATTACTTGCATTTTTCCCCTGAGTGTACTGTATAGACAGTAGCCCATACGATTTTCCATATTTTAAAATACTTATTTCAGTTCCTTTCTAATAGCTATTCTTTGTTGTGTTGATTCTTTGTTTGTCTTTTGTTAGAGGGTAAACTAATTTGTGAAAGAGAAGTAGAAGCATTCATTCTCAAATTCATTGTGTTTGATATATTCAACATTTCTAACACACTGATTTTTTCCATCCCCAGCATTAAAATCTAAGCCACAACACCTAAGGTTTCTTTAGGAAAAAACAAACAAACAAACAAAACCAAACAATCAAACAGAGAAAGCCTTTTAAATGAACTGTAAGCTCAAATATTAATTACCTGTAGACATGCAGAGATAGTTTCAGACATTCACGCAGGTGAAGAGGGGTTGTTCATGTCACCTTCTTATAATTATATGAAGACGGGAGTGGAAACCATTGACACATGGCAAATGAAACTGATCTTGAAGAGGGCACAGTTATAAAGAATCAGTGAAGTATGCACCACTGGGCTTTGACCTTCATGCAGCAGGAGGCAATGAAACAAAATTCTTTGATTTAATAGAGAGATTTTAAAAAGAGAATTAGATAGTTTATGAATCACAGAGGGCCAGGATTGCAGCTAGCACTGCATGGGCGCACAATAAGATAAGACAAGGTTGTAAGGAGCCTTCCTTCTCCCTGCCTCACTCTTGGTCCTTAGACTTTGTGGATGTGAAGTCTCAAATAGAGATAAAGGACTGGAAACTCCAGGTAGCATAGAAAAGGGTAACAGTCCTTTAATTTTCTGGGCTAGCCGACAGAGCAAGGTCAGTGGGGAGACAGCACAGTGGATGGGAAAAAGGAACATATCACCTCTACTTTAAATGCTCTAAGAGTATTTTCAGTCCCTATGGACTCCTTAAATTCCTACCCCATCTCAACCCAAACCTAGAATGTCTCCAATGGCATGTGTTGTTCAATACTATATTTCAAACTGAGCTGCAGCCTTCTGAGAGTCTGTGAACTACAAAAGATAGCTGAGAAAACTAGCTCTGCTTTCAGTAAGCTTAAATTTTCAGGGTAGAGTTTGGATAAATTGAAGACTGATGAATCAGGAAAGACTGACAACTAAAATCCTGCCCTAATATTTAGCAGTTCAAAATCTGTAAGCTGTCTTTCTTTTATTCCCTAGCTCCTGTTCAGTTCTATGTCTCTGGAGCACAATGTTAAGATGTATTTTAGATTCAATTGCAGATCTATGCTGTCAATCATCCTACAGACTACCATCTCCTTCCAAGGTTGTCCCACTACTTGTGAGCAACGGCCAAGCAAGAAGTTTCTGACGGTAAATCAGGAACATAGATTTTCAAGATTGCTGCTGAAGAGTTCTCCATGGTTCAAATGTATATTTGTGGATCGTTACAGACATACAGCAGAGTGGCACTGAGCTGGCATCTGAGCAGAGAGTGAGGCTTGAGTTGGGAAGACAATAGCCAAGCAAGTGAATTACAGCAAAGATCATCAGCAGCAATGGTCTTCAATCTTTTCCTGATTACCACTCTGGTCTTTAAGCCAGAATACACATTTGTTTGCATGCCATGACACTGTTTTTAATATTCTTTACTAAACTCATACTTTGTACAAGGAGAAAGAAAGCTTTACCTGTCCCAATACAAACAAGGAGTGAATGACAATCAGCACTAATTAACTCACCTCTAAGAGGATGAGTTAACTCAGCAAAATGTCACCAGGACAGTGGAAATGCCACACCAAGCCTCACTGTACTTATCATGAGTTATTGATTTTTGTATATTGTAAATTTACAACTAGAAAGGAACACAACAGGGTGAAACCTTAGGAGGATAACATGTCACCAGGTCACATTTAGATTAACCAAGGATGGTGTCCATATTTCAGATGGCATCCCTCTCTCCAAAATTTCTGTGCTGATCCATGGCTTTATTTCCTTTCCTGGCCATTCTGGACACTTTGCCATACACCCCTATGAGTTGACAAACCTCATTATTTTAGTTGGCGTTACATGACATTTTAATGACCTTATGTTTGCCTTGCCTTTCAGACATTAGGAGCTACAAATGTTCCACCAGTTGACAAATTATGTCTTCTACCTGTATGGGATAGATCAGGCCCTTAGAACAATGTGTAGCTATGTTTGCTTTGGCTATACCCACTTTACTTTCACACTTGACATGGATATCCTGGTTCTGAATGCTCCAGCACTTCTTTCCACGTTGGTTCTTAACTACAACAATAAACAACCCAGCACATTCAAAATGCTGCAGTCAGAGAGGAACATATAAATATTTCATCATGCACTGGCTCTTAGAAAAATGTGAACAAATTAAGGCTCTCATGTCTCGCTTGTGAGATCAGTATTTTATCTTCTCTCTATTAAAAAAGTAATAATCAAAGAAATGCTGTAAACTAACATGAGGTCTCCTGAGCAACGTGCAGCATGTCATTAGTTGGCTATTTATATCACACACACAGCCCCAGAAGTCATGGTATAAGGAAAGGGTATGCAATAATTAGTGCCGGAAGAGTATTAAGTTCAATGTGCAAATGAAACAAGTACTAATCATCCAGATGGTGTCATCTCTCCAGAGTTCCACTCTGACTGAGGATTATTAATCTTCCTTTTTTAAAAAAATTTTGTTCTTTTTTTTAATGCAACCCACAGAAAAATAAATGCAGAGGGTTAAGAGGCAATATAGTATCATTTATTACTGCTGTTAATTAGCTGTGTGATGATGATGCCTGGAGATACAAGAGAACAGAGTGCAGGTCCCTGTTGTGCTGAAGTCTGTACAAATAGGGAGAGATGGTCCCACCTAACATTGTGAAGGGGATCACAGGCAAAATGGCTTAGACATAGAGCAAGGAATATCTGAAGTCCCTGCCACATGATTAACATTTTGTGGCATCCTTTTCATTTCCACCATCATTTTAACCTGTTCTCTGCCTGTCACCACTTCTTACCCTTCTAACTTTTCTTTCTCTTCTGATTTCCTTCTCTAAAATTCTGCTCCCACCCTGTGACCTTGGATTTCTGCAAGAATCCTGATTATGTTCCCTTCTCTCCTCTTTGAAAAGCTCTTTAGAAAACAGCACTTTTCCAACCAATTCCTTCCTGCTTCACAGAATCCACAAGCCCATTAGCAATTTATAGCACTGTATAAGTATATGATCAGAGTCATCTGTGAGGCTAAAATCTGCTTTTAGAAACCAATATTCGGCTTTTGCTGAAGTCAGAGAAGTAACATGGTTTTTAATGAGGGCAGATTCTGATGCATGTTCTTTTCTATATTTTCAGACACTTTAAAGCCAGACTTAACACCTCCTACAGTGATATACTACCATCAACAAAATGCAGGGTAGAATTTCCTTTGCCCTAAATTCTGTGTCAACTTGAGGTTTATTTGTCCCGTGCTAAAACTGAAGATGCTATTAATACTGTTTTTGCTACTACTATTGTTGATATTACTATTAACAATATTTTCCCTATATTCTCCATTTTGTTGTCAATAGTACTGATTTCTTCAGTAAGGATTACCTGATGCCAGTAGGACCTAAAACTGAACTCCTCAATCAGAACTGACATTTCCAATAGGTGTTAATTTTACTATGAGACATCATTTAAAAAAAAAGTAGGTTTTTTTGTTGTTGCTGTTCTTGTTCATCCATCTAGAAGATTTTAAAAACTATGGGCCTGACTTCAGTCACTTGTGACCCCATTACCCACATATAGCTCCACTGCCATCAAGAGATACACTTATGCAAACAAATGGGTAATCAGCTGCACAGGAGTCATATGTTGGTTGAGGAGGCCAGAATTTAACTTTTCTGCCATACAAAAGGTTTCCTCATGTTAACAGAAAGGGCCAGTGCCCTGGGCTATTAAGGTAGGATGCCACAGGGAAAAGAGAGGAACTGTTCTCTGGATTTTCTTTCACCAGATGCTTTTGCCAGACCACTAGGCTCTTCAGTCTTTAGTGGGTCTGATTGTCAATTGTTTATCTGTAAATTGAGAATATTTTATTTAAGGAGGTGTTGCAGACAGATAATGAAAGATCATCAGTTGCTGTGAACTTAAAATATGAAGGGGCTATAAAAGATTTTCAGAGGAAGGCAAGAAGGGCAGTTTCTCAACACCTAAGTCTTAGCAGACTCCCAGCCAAATTGCCTCCACGAATTAAGCACCTAATCTTCCTGTACAGTGACTGGGGAGAGATTAAAAACTGATTCCACAAAGCTACTCTCCCAGCTGAGGTAGGAATAGGAATTCCTGAGGAGAGGTCTTTCGAATTTCTCTATTCTCTGAACCTTAAGTATTTTCAGGCTTCAATCATTCTTAGGCTTCATCAGGCAATTACCTCCTACTGGAGGGACAACTGGAGGTGGGCTAGCTGTGGAGCTACAACCTTGAGGCTGCAGCTGGTTATGTGCATATGCCAGTTGTTTTGCAGGAAAGAGAAGAAAAGGTGTTATTTTTAAAACTCAAAACTTCAAGAACGGTACTAGACCTCAATTCAAATACCCCTCTTAGTTTAGATGCTTTTCTAATGTGGGAGGAATTATTACACAGGGGTTTCAGCATATGTCTCTCCCCATTAACTAGTCACTCACCAGGCACCCTACAATAATTCTAAAACAGCGCTTTCTTCTGAGTACGATGTACATTTTTAGCTATGGGTCTGGGGAATGAAGAACTGGCCACAACAGTGAGCTGTTGCTGATACTCCTGATTAGCAGTGCAGTGAACTGTACATCTTGTCAGCAAGCACAGGAGTACAAAAGGCTAGTGACTTTACTGCCATTCTCCCAGAGACATCGGTCTTCTGTGCCAAGCCTTGCTGCATCCATTACGCACAATTGCCTTGGGTCATGTGAGGGACTGAACAACCTCTGTTTGCCAATGAGGCTGCGGAAGTTGAAGGTTATTTGGAGGTGAGAGTTGGAAAGGCTGACTTTTCGTGGGAATGTTCTGCTTTTACCACCACTTGCATAAAGAGAAATCTCTCCTAGATCTCCAGAAACAGATTTGTTTCTTTATTTTTCTTTTGCTGCAGAAGAAAGAATGAGGAACTCAGTGAGTGATAGCCTGCAATGTGTGGGTCTAGGATGCCTGTCTCTGCTCCAGATAGTGTGGCAGAGGGCCTACCTACATGGGTATGGATCCAAATGCTGGGCTACAGAGCACTTTTTTTCCTCTTTTGTGAAAAACATACCAGTGTTTAATCATGTCTAATGGTGCCAGTATGACAGGTTGGGGAAATCAGGCTTTACTGCAAACTTGCCAGAACATCACAAAACAAGTTTTTCACAGTGTGAGGGGAAAAACAGTAACTACATCTTTGTAATAGCTTATCTTCAGTGAAGGCCAGTGTCAATGGAGTCAGTGAGCTGACCTTTGGTAGTAGTAGCAAGAATAAGTCAGAACTAGTCCTCACAATTGCTGTAATGCAGAATTTTCTTCCATTGCAGTTCTTATTACTAATTTATGACTAATTCATTCAGGTCCACAAATACCAGTTGTCTGTCTTTCACTTTCTCACTCCAAGCTGGAATGCTCCGCTTGCATATTCACAAGAACCAGAAGGCTGATTTTCCACACCTTGACATCTGAGATCCACTACTTGTAAAATGAGTGTGTTGCTTATGTTCAACAGTGTGGGACTGGGAAACAAAAGACCCCCAGATGCCATCCTTTTCCCCTTGCTATATAACCAGAGCAAAACAAAATACCTAAAATTCACACTGTTGTGACTTTCAGGAAAGTCACCCTCATGTCTAGCTATTCTATCATCTCTGGAGGAGTCAGTGAGATGGGAGAGTTGTGCTATGCTTGGCCATTACGTCGTTTCTTTGCTTTCTTTTCAACCATGTGCTGCCTTCAATCTCTTGGAGCTTCATATGTCAAGAGCAGGAAGTAAGTGGGGCATACGATTTTCCTTTCAGCATTGTTCAGGCAATGACAGGATGCAGCACAGATGGAATGAGCTTGTTTATACTGAATGCGCTGGAGTTACCAATAAAGGACAGCTTCATTCCTCTCTGAACAACACCCTCTGTCCTGGTGTCTTGAACAGGTGCCATGAGCTCCACTCCAAGATTAGCCATAACCTGCAGGCAAACAGCTTCCTGAAACACAATCACTTTGAAAGAAAAGTCCTGGCTTTTCTTTCTTTTTTTCCCTTTGGTTTGTTTGTTTGTTTTGTCTTTGAACTGTTTTTGCCTTCCCATGTACAATCAAGATAACAATGCTGTATCTTGGTGGTGCAGCCAAGTGTAAAAGAGCCTAGTAGATGTTCTGCCTTAGCCATTCTCCATGTTTCTCAAAATTGGGGTTTTCTTAGAGATAGCCACAATGAAGGAATGTAAGATTCGGTGTGGAACCCCATTCAATGAGGACTCATAGCCCTCTCAACCAGAAACCTCGTCTCAAATTAAGGAAGAAGTCTATCTATTAAAGTCTTATAACCTATCCTTCAATTCGTGTTCTATTACCACTGTCTACCCCTACCTATGCCTTTACACAAGTCTTACGAGTAAGGCCCTTTTATTTCTGCATGTAGATTAAAGAAAAAAACTGTGTTTTGATAGCATCAGGTTGAACATGGTTTCCTCATAACACAGACTCTCTTCTTGAAAATGCAGACGGAAAGACAAGGGAAACATAATCACAGAATCATAGAATCATTCAGGTTGGAAAAGACCTTTAATATAATCAAGTCCAACTATTAATGCAGCACTGCAAAGTGACAGCTAAAACACGTCCCTCAGCACCACATCTACACATCTTTTAAATACCTCCAGGGATGGTGACTCAATCACTTTCCTGGGCAGTCTATTCCAATGCTTGACAACCCTTTTGGTGAAGAAATTTTTCCTAATCTCCATTCAAAACCTCCCCTGACACAGCTTGAGGCCATTTCCTCTTGTCCTATTGCTTGTTACTTGGGAGAAGAGACTGGCACCCATGAGAAGGAGTAATAGGAAAAGGCACAGAGAATACAACAGAAAGCATCATCACGCTAATCTATAAAATCTCAATACTCCTTTATCTTATACACTGCATGTAATTCTAATCCTTACATCACAAAAACGATGTGCTAGAACTACAAGAAATACAAAAAGGAAAAAAATAAATTACTAAAGAGATGGACCGTCTTCTACATGGACAGATATTAAACCGAAAATGTATTTGTCTGGTAAAGAGAAGATGATGTGAGATACGTGAGTGGAATATATAAGTTTTGAAAATCCTGGAGAAATGTAATAGGCAATGATCATGCATTATTTCTCACAACCTAAGTATAAGGGGGAGTAGGGACAAAAGTGAAATTATGAGGCAAGTATTTGGCAAACATCAAAAGGATTTATATTTTCATATAGTGCCCAAGGGCATAGTGGAACTCATTGAAACACAATTTCAGAAATGCCAAAATGTGATTTGACAGATTCTTGGAAACAAAGTCCATCAACAGTTATTAAACATAAATAGACAGATCCAGTGCTCAGATAGAGAAGTACCGAAAATGCTGGTTCTTAGGATACAGGAAGTTATATCAGAAGAAATGTCTTCCTTGCCTTTTCTTGTCTTCTTTCCTTCATCAGCTGTCAGGAACAGGTTACTGCTTTAATAGGCTATGGTTTCAGTAAGAAGTCTTTCTTCAGTGCACAGTGTACCATAATCACACCAGTGATTACATTACTATTACTGCATTAATAATGACATCGAAATATAATACTTTGTGTTACTTGTTTTCACATAAGAAATATTTTTAAAAGCAGAAATTCAAGAGAGGGTCTTTTCCACCCACATCTTTCCATGAGAGCTACTTAAGTTACTGCATCTTGAGTAGGAAATAACTGCACAGCCTAAAGTCAAAGAAACATAGAGACACAGTTGTGAGATAAAGCTTTATTTCCTAGAAATCCAAGTCCAAAAGCTCTCAGTCTTTTCAAGACTTCTGCTGTGCAGATATCTGTGTTCCTACTGATTCATGTCAAGGTTTTGCAATGTGCAACAGTCCTTCCTTCACTCTCTCTACTTCATCTATCACTGTGTTAAGTTTGTTAATTAAGGAAAGGCATGGACAGAGAGATTATTTAAAGCTGCCTGCAATCCACCCTCACTACAAGAGTAAAGGTAGTAACATGTAAGTAACATGTAAGAGTAATACGTAACAACAGGAAAGTCTATGATTTCACCCTGGTCCTTACCCTGAGAGCAATGCATAGTTATATAGACCTAGGAGCAGACTTGGAGGTGGGTTTCCCATGATGCCTGCAAAACATATGACAAAAAGATCTGCTTGCTCAGGATGGCCAAATCTAAGGTAAGAAGCCCTATTGAGGATTCAGTTATCCTGGACAGAAGAGCTGGCTGGCTCCCATAACAAAACTGATCTTAGCCCTTTGCCCTCCTTTCTGCTGCCAATATGTAGAAAGTTCAAAAATAAGATTCAGTAAGACTCAATGAATTCAAAAATAATGACAGTAAGATCAATCTGCCTTCTTCATTGAGAGTTAGGTGGAGAAGAATTATAAGAAAAGGAATAGAAGCTTAGAGACCCTGGTCAGACAGGCTGCTGACATTGGAGACACGATCTAATAAACAGATTGTTCTTCAGTACACACTACCCTTTGGCCATTTGACCTCTCAGAGCCTACAGACAAGTATTTAACCTTCTATGCCTTTGTCATGCCTTGCTTGGCATGGCTTCTGCCTCAGCGGGGGAGACAAGGAGGCATGGAGGTCAACTGGCCTGCATAGTGTTACACTTAAACTATAAGCAGACTTGGTAGTTCAACATCTGATTGCCAGCATATGTTTTCCCTTCCTCCTATACAGATCCAGAATGTGCTAAATTCAAGAATAAATAAAGTCGATGGAAGTCTTTTCACTTATTCCCTGTGCTCTGCAGATTTCAATTTTAATAATTAACATAAGATGAAGAAACAGTTGTGGCGTTAATAAAGGAAAGAAAAAGTCATTTTTCCTTCCCCATCCTCTTCTTTTGCTGAACAGATTTTTACTATTCCTTTCTTCTTTCTGTTCCAACTGCTGGCATCTCTATAGAACTTCTGCTTTGAATCATTTTTGGGTATAAAAACAGAAGCTGAACTACCTCAATGAAATGAACACAATATAACAAAATAACAGCAGTTAGGGGGTTTAGCAAAATCACCGGTCTTACAAATTTTCACTTCTCAGAAGGATCATGAGATGTGAAAACTCAGTGGAGTCATTGAGTGGTGTCACTTGTGCATCTGGTGGGTAGTTTGCATTTTGAGCGTCCATTTGTCCTGGGATGATAGGAACATAGGATAATTCAGGAAAGGAGACCTATGGAGGTCATCTAGTACAACTTAAAACAAGGTCAACAGTGTGGTCAGAACCCATATTCTTTAGAATTTTTTTTTCAAATTACTTGGTTTTTGAAAGGTTCCTACATATTCTGAGTTTATTAAATTAGAGGTTAGATGGTGAGGTTTTCTGCAATAACAGAATTGAGAGAATGACTCAGAAGAACTCTTCCAGGTCCAGTTCTTGTGACTCACAAGGAGTAAACAAGTGACAACTAGTCTTGAAATCCTGTACCTTGAAAAAAACAGGGAAGAAATCTGCTGTGCCTAAATAACTGTTGTCACCCAGGTCATTTCTATTCTCTTAATTTCCTTTTTTCTCTCATGATAGAGTGGTAAAATAGACATTTTAATTACATTGTGTGAATTCCACCCTGAGAAAGACCTGACCTTGACAGGTTTGGTTCATAACTCCCAATGATTCTTCTCATGCAAACAGGGGAACTGGCATCTACTGTTTTCCTGAAGACAGCAGTGTAGAGCTGAGGGACACCTTAAACTGGGAAGGCTGAGAAAAATCCCAAGTCTATTGCCTTAAATAAAGCAAAACACTTTCACGGCCTTAACTGTTTTAAAGAATCCCAGAGATACAAAACCTAAAACTTGTATGTATAGAGACGGAACAGAATTACTTTTTCTACTCCCAACCATTTCTCTAAATTTAGGTACCAGAGCTCAGGTACTTGGCTAGTCATGGCATTTTACAGTAATTAGATAAATACACTTACCTCATACTTGCATACAATTTTATATAAAGTGGCTGAAAACAGATAAGAAACTAAATACCTCCTACTGTAAAAATATCTTCCTCCCCAGTAAAATGCTGTATACATGCTTTAAGATATTTCTAAGGGAAAACAAATTCTCCTGGCTTTTGTGAGAAGCGTGGGGCCCTGGGGCCCAGTTCTGTGGGAGAATGTTGTATTTTGTTTAAAAGGCTGGTACTCCAAATGGAAAAGAGAGATCAATTATAGGAAGCAGAATGTTTTCTGAACAGCTGCATCCAAAGTTCTCAATGCATGTTGAATTTGTAGATGCTGAATTCCCTTTTGGATGCAAGTTTAGCCTCTGCTGCAGAGCCAGCTAAACAAGACAGAGCACATACTTAGTTCAGCAAATGGAAGACAAGGAATGGTATTGCAGGAGAAACAAGGACAAATCTCAATCACTAATACAGGAAATAAATGCAGTCCTATAACACGAGGGCTTCAAGGAATAGAATTTATATTTATATGTTGTAATTTTAAATCTGTTCCTAAAGCAATGTACTTCTTCCATCCGTATTTGGAGGCACTTAAAGTTCACAAATGTGACTATTTTCAGTCTCAGATATCTCATGAGCCTGAAAGTTCTATCTCTGAGTGAATAAGGAGTACTTCCTTTTTCTCTGTGTTGTTTGTTGAGCAGTTCAACATCTGATTACCAAACAATCTATTTGGGCATTTGGAAATTAGGCATTTCTCCTCTCATTTTTCTCCTCTGTGAGATTCTTCTGAAAACTGTTCTCAGAGCACAACCAAATATCAGAAAAGAGTTATGTTTAAAAAAAAACCCTACAGCTTAAGGAAATTCCACACTATTGTAAAATCTAATGGTCATATAGCTGCCTGTCTGTTGGGAGGTTTGGTTTCAATACCTTCACCATCAGGAGAGGCCTCCAACCTATACCCTTCTAGAAAATACTCTGACTCCCAGGAACAGGGTATTCTGGGCCAAAAGGTGATTAAATTCTGCCACCATACAACAAAAACTGAAACAAAATTTTAAAGCTCTTCTTAGCTAAGAAAAGAATATTAATGAGAATAGGATTGTACAGCCCAAATGCGAGGGAAGGGAGAGAAGCATCATATCCTCGCTCTACTTCTTCTGAAAAGGGAAGAAAGTGGAAACATTTGATCTACTCTGTAGTAGTAAAGAAAATTGACCAAGACATGTTGTCTGGCTACAAAATCATGGTGTAAAAATCCATGGAGCAAGACTTCTCACTCAAGAACAGGATGGGCTCCTCTGTTCTGAGAGCAGTCATTGGCTTATACTATTCCCCATGCCACATCCAGGCACCATCCAAAAGGCTTTTTACATGTACCAGCCAAAGCTATTCTAGAGAAAATAATAACAGTTAAACTTTATGGATAAATGCATGCTTGTGTTTGAGAGCGTTCCCTGGGACAGTATAGTTTACCCTTCGTCGCCAAAAGAGGCTAACGTTCAGAGTGTCTTATTCCCCAAGCAAGAGAGACTGAAATTTATAAAGCCTGAGAAAGTCCATCACCATTTTTAGGTCATAACAAGGGGAAATTAAGCTTTCTGGAACGTTTTTGTGGTAGGACTTCTTTTATCGGAGGGAGGGTATGTGTATGGAGGCAGCAACATTAATTTATACTCACAGTTCTAGCAGTAGCTAGGGAAGAGAACTGTGAGTCAACAAAAAAAAGGTCCCTTCTTTAAGTTTAATATTTTATTTAGCTCTGTAGCTTTTTCAGCATTAAATCTCATTTGATGGGGAGAAGTGCCTCCTCACAGATGTACATTTTATAATAGGCATTTCAAAGATGCAAGGACTAAAGCATTTCTGTCTTAAGTACACTCATCTCTCAAATGACCAGTCAGCATATGTAGACAGAATATTCAGTTACTGTAATTTAGTACACTACAGAACATAGAGTACTGAGAAGCAGAAGTCAATAAGAATATTTAATAAACAGGAGAAGAACAGGAAGACTACACTGAATTATCGCCAGCTTGTTATCCTTACGGGTCCTATTCTATCCAATTTACTCTCCTTAAAAACTAATTTTCCTTTATTTCAGTTAGGCGCTCAACCTTCTCCACTATTCACAACAATTGCCTCTTCAGAAAATAGACAGGGGAAATAGAGAAAAACATAGTCAGGCTGAGGAAGAATAATGTAACCTAAGCAAAGAATGCAATTGCAGAAATGGAGATAGAGCCCCTCAGCTTTAGACCAGAGGCTGCTTCTTGAATCTTCCTGGGGCTTGTCACATGCTGCATTTTGCACAATTTACTGATGGGTTCATATTAAAGCAGCCCTACCTCCTCCCTTTCTTTTTTTTTTCCTTTTGATTAAAATTGGCCTTTCTCCATGTGGTGCAATGTTAGCCTTTAAGCATATTGTGACTGCTTAAAGTTGGGAAGGACCGGGAAAGATAATAATAATTAAAAAAAGATAGAAATAATAAATTACCCACCCCAAAATAAAGGATAACATTTTGGGTCCATTCTGCTAGCTCAGAGCCATAATGACAGCCTAACTCAGTTTCTTGGCTGCCATGTTCTCCCCAGGGAGTCAATGTGCATAACAGATGAGGACAAAGGAACTTACCAGTAATTGCCCTGGGGATTTCCAGTCTCAATGATGGCATGGGAGGTCATGAAACAGACCTCAGGACCCATCTGTTAGGTCTGGGTTTGTGTTACAAAAGCAGACAGAAGTATTGTGAATTCAACAGCTCTTCATCTCTTGAATGCCTGACTTGCTTCCCCTGTGTAATTCCTCACCTCGGCCTTTGGAAGGCTGGTCAGATATCTGTACTGCAAAAAAATGGCCCTGCAAGGTTGAAACACCAGAGAAACATCAGAGCAACATTCCTTCGCTCACCTAAAGAGCCAGCCAGTGAGGTTATGTCTTCTTTTGCTCTGGAGTGCTCAGTAGATTTAACCACTGGCATGTGTTTATGCTCCCCAACATATTATATATATTTAGGAAAAAAATGTTTTATGCAAAAATTAAGTCAGCCACATGATTAAAACTAGCTGTGTAAAAATGAATAGATGTAAGTCAGCCGCACATTTGTACCCACATCAAGAAACTGCATGGATAAATATTAATTTTTACTGACAACTGTCACTGGATTACCTAGAATTGCTATAAAACTGAACACATATGTTAAGGTGTTTTCTTATAGATTCATGAAGACTTGGCTCCCTCTCAAAGCTGACTCCTGGTCATCTTAGAGAGAAAAAAGAAACTGACTATGAAACAGAAGGATCATATTTGACTCCTGTGCATTGGGTAGACAGTAGTAAATCCTAATCGTGCTGTCCCAAGGAGTCCTCTAAGGACTGCCACCCCAGTCACACAGCACAGAGGTGCTCCCAAGCAGCATGTGAATGCACCCATACAACTGTGCTGTTACCTCTGCGGAAACAAGAGTCTGTATCTCTGAGTGCCTTCTAATTAGAAAATGTGGCCATTACAATTCCGTGTCTAGGTTTTCTTCCTAGTGAACAAGTTTTGTATATTCAGGTAAATACACAAAATGTTGCATTTTGGAGGTTGCAATCTTTCCCTGTCACCATCCATTTGCCCCTGGAGTAGGGAGAAATCCCAGGACTCAGTAGTGAAGAAAGCAAAATAGCTCTCCATTCTGTATTACCTGACATTACCTGAAACCTCCTGACAGAGGGTGGAGAACCAGCAACAAGGGCGTTTTGCAAACTGAGTTTGAGGACATTATATACCCTGGGCTAAATGCAGCCAGAAGACTGTTCTGCATCATGAAACTTCATGTTCTGAAGGAGGGGATTTAATTATTCAGAAGTAGCTTTTAAAAAGATCTAGCTCTTTTGCCCGCAGCAGATCAAGAGGTAGGTCCACAGGCTTAAGAAGGGAAGGTATGAACCTCCAAAAGAGACAGATACTAGGGCAGATCTAAGTTTCTAGATATGCAGCAACTGCTCAAAGAGAAATGTTAAATCCTGTGCTATGCAGACAGAGCCTATCTATTTGCCTTTGTGTGTAGGGAGAAATGAGGACTGAGATGATTTCTGATTATGGTAAGAAAACCGCCTTCTCCTGAATCACTTGAGATCCCCATGCTGAGCTACTCTTGCACAGTAAATGTGTTTTCCTATTGGTTTTCTTCTCCCATGCTCTCCCTTCTCTGTCTCTTTCTTTATATCTTAGCTTTTTTTATTAAGCACAACATTTCCCATTACTTTTCTGTGAGTTCTCACAGAAGTTTTTCTAACCTGTTGCACTGACTGACCTGAGCTGGAAAGTGAGCTTTGTAATACTTCGGGACACTGACCACTAATGGAGAAGTGAGCAAACCCAGCTCACACCAGATTGCACTTTCACACAAAGACTAAACTTGTAGATTATTTTTTTCTTTCTCCAGCCTTTGCCTTTTTATTAATTCTGGTCAAAAACCCACCCATGCACAAGCCAGTCCAAGTGCACATCTAACACTGAGGTGCACCTTCTCTTAACCAAGGTGGTTTTGAACTGCAAGGCTTTTTAAGTGAACACTCATTTTTTGCAGTTCAAAGGCTTTGTTTGACACCAGTGAAGTTATCTTCAGGAAAAAAAGTCAGCCTTAAGGGTCTGAAATGCATCCTTGCACTGTGATGATAAGCAGCACTGAGAATTTTCTCAATGGTTTGTTGTGGAAACCTGCACTGTAATGTTCACATAGTATGGGGAGACAACAGCATTTAAATAAATTCAGACATAATAGTATGAGACAGTTATTGGATAATAGCATCTGCTCTCAATACATAACCCTTATTACAGCTAATGGGAAATACACACGCACACATGATTATGGGGAAGATACATCATGCCAGGACCAACAGGTTTCATCTGCTGTTGTCAGGACCGAAGCTTTTCAAGTTTAGCTGTAATAAGACAGAGCTCTCCATGAAGGAAAAAGCAAACCGGCCCTTAGTGTCCCAGCATTTTCTTGTTAGAGGATAAGCACAGGGATGATTGGGCTGTGCTCAGTGGGCTCAGAGACATTTATTGGACCAAACAGATCAATAAATATCATATTATCACCCATTCTATCCGTGGAGCAAACTGCAGCTATGTATGTTTATCTTTAAAATCTTACAGAGGCCTACTCTCCCGTGGCTCATCATTGGTACTGTCTTAGTGAAGGCAAATCTGAGCCACTTCATACAAAAAAGAAGGAGGAATAAAAGCTACTCACAAGCTACTCTTTAAGCAACACTAGGGCTCCATTCACTGTCAGTGGGATGAATGGAAAAATTCAATAGGCTTCAGCAGGATTAGGATGTAGTGTGTATTAAAATAATCTAATAAGCAAAAGAGAGATTGTTCTACAGGTGAGAGAAATCGACTTTTAAAGGTCTGCCACATTTCCACTTTGGAGGAAACTGGCTACACCTGTGATGTCTGCTGCTACCTCACCTCTGCAGAAAAGTCACTAAGCCTACCCTTGATAGACACACCAATATACACGGGCGCTTTCTTTTTACATAAATATTACATTGAGAAGGACAATCTTGCACAGGTTTGAAACTACCTTCTGTGGCATATACTTTGCAGGTAGCAAAGTCGCATGTCTCTGCTAGTGGAGCTTTGAATCTTTTGTATTTTTTTTCTTTCTTTCTTTCTGATTAGATCTTCAGAATTTGAATTCTGTTCTAGAAGAAAATTTGGTTTTTGTTAGAGGAGGATTGTACTGTCACATTCCAGACAACAATGAAACACCTTGAGCTGCTTCTGAAAAGGCAAGTTAAATAATGCTCTGCTTCTGAGAATGACTAACTTTGCTTTGAAATGCTTTAGGCGTTGGAACAGGCTTCCCTGGGAGGTGGTGGAGTCATCACCCCTGGAGGTGTTCAAAAAACAGATAGATATGGCGCTTTGGGACATGGTCTAAGGGTTAGGGAGAAATTCGACGAAGGTTGGACTAGATGATCCTAGAGGTCTTTTCCAACCTGAGTGATTCTATGACTCTATGAAAGGTTGACCTAAATTAAAGAATAAAAAAAATGGAGAGAAATATAGATCAGTGAATATCCAGAAACCTGAGCACTTGTTTATACTGTGACAAAAGTGTCAGAATAATGACTGATAATATACACTTTTTTTCTCATATACTTTTTCATGTTGTGTTAGGAGTCAGAGGAAGGTTGTCATTCTGTGGCCTTACTTCCTAGAAGCTCTCAAATTTTAAAACTGCAGTGCAAGGAAACTCATTTCTGTTAAATGTCTGTCATCAGAGAATGAGGATTACAGCACATTTAATCGATTCTGATATAATCAGACTGCTTTTTTAGCCCCCTTTCCTAATCCCACAAGGCTTTATTAAAAACTTTTTCAGAGTCAGCATAAGGTATACTGCACTAAGTCTATAACAAACAAGAAACTTTATCTCTTAACCTTTCAATGTCTGCCTGTGTCTGAAAGGAAACAGTTTAGTGATGGAAGAGCTCTGACGCTGAGCGCCCAGTTTTTCTTGGCCAGTTCCCAACACAGTATAGGTTAGTCCAAAGAACTAAAGAAAGGCAGAGACAGACGTATGCACACACACACGAATGGGTTAGACTTAGAAAGCTGCTCGCAAACCATGATTTAACTATGCACAAGTGGAAATATAAATGGTCTTCTAGCGTAACAGACAGTGTGACAGTTTTATATTGGATAGGAGATGAGATTAGCGCTGCAGAAATACAGCTAGATGCAAACAAATGCGAGCGGACTGTGTATTGCTATATATTGATACAGACATATTTGCAAATTCATACACTTTATGAAGCCAGACACAGGATTATTGTTACTTGCTTGCAACAGGAATAATAAATGTCAGTATATGTAAGTATATAAAGAATAAGCAAATATGCTCTTTGGAGGGTTATATGCTGACTTCCTTATTATAATCCTCCATTTTAACAATAATTAACTGAGGAAAAAGCTTTATGTTGCATCCAGTCTCTGGCTGTCTCCAGTTTTTATCCAGGTAAAGCTGTCTTGCAAAATTATGAGCACCATTTGCACAAGCATTAAAAGAATAAGCGACTTCAATGCCATTCTCAGAAGTGGTTTAGTCTCACAGCCTTAATGGTATGAGAGCTAACACATAACCTTCAAGCTGCCAGTCACTTTCAGCTAGAGAGGTCCCAGGCTCCCTTTCTGATACTCCATTCCATCAGTCCAAATACTGCCTGCCTCCCTCACATGCAGCATTTCAACACCTAGGTAATATTTGCAAGGCCCTTTGAGGGCTGACCATGAAGGATTTTACAAGATCTGGTAAAAAACTATGGGAAGCCTTTTTCATTGTTCCAAAAAGGAAGCAATTTCATAAAAGCCCCACAATTTTAACGCTAAAAGTACTGTTTCTAATTTTACTCTTTTCCCACTGAGAAACTATTTAATAATCCAAATGAGAATGTTTTAATTTATAAGAGAGATCCTTCTCTCCCTTAGGACAAAAACTTTCACTTTTAAGCATTTAGCAGATCAAAAGTGTTTCACTTCCATATGTGATGTGCTGTCCCATAAGGAATACTGTGGCTTTTAAAATGTGAGATAGCCCTGTCCCCTCACTGTTACACATTTTCCACGACTGTGATAATTGTGGGATTTTACTCCCTCTAGGGAAAGATTTTTCTCAGAACTGGGCAAATGACAATTCCAGACATCAAAGTAACCCTTCCAGTTTCAAACAAGCCACACTGACTTGTAAGGCATTTCCTATGGTACAGTCCATGGTTCAGGGATTGGATTCAAACTTCATTTTTGAACTCATCTGTTCCTTTCAGAGAAGTAACGAACCTGTTACCTCTTACTCAGATACATCCAAAATCGCTCAACACCAGACAATTTTCAAGGTGGAAATAAGCTTGGGATTTGGGTTTATCTTCTTCCTTTTTTAAATGCCTTTTTTTTGTTGTTCTCCTGGAAAAGGAAAATATTATATGTTTATAAACACTCTTGAACACCTTTCAGGTGTTATTACCCATGTTTACCCTTAATTGCCCCATAATAATACAGAGAGAAGATGTGGCATCTACAGAAGCATCTGCTATCTCACACCCTCACATGCCTACTGTTTTCTGTCAGTTACCAGAGACACCACTTTGCCAAGAAGGAAAAGTCATCATGCAATGTTGTGCTAGAAAAATATATTAAGAACTTTGCAGCCCTGGCAACCTAAGCTCACTTAATTGCACCTAAATGGCACCTCCACTCCAACAGCAGCATTTGCATCCCAATGCGGTACCTGCAGTACAGACTGCCATCGTTCCCCCTGACACGTTGCATTGATAAGTAGCTCTGATGTTCTAGTCACTTTAACTGTCACATGTATCAAAACCGCTCCGTGTTCTCCTATATTTTCATTTGGAATTGAGTGTCCTGCTGCACCAAATAGGCTGAAAGTTGGACTATATGACCTGTCCCGGGGGCGTTGGACTAGGTGACTTTTAAAGGTCCCTTCCAGCTCAAACTATTCTATGAAAGTTAAAAAAACCCCTCAAGTCTTTTTTACCATGCTGTCAATGGATGTGTGTGACAGTAGCATGACGTGTCCCTTAGAGTACCCACTAGAACAAGGCGAAGTCCATGCAGAGGACTGTGGTTTAAATCCCATGAACTGTAATTCAAGCTTTTTGGAAACTTAGGGGTGGAAAACTGGTTTCAGAAAAGTCAGTTGGAGATTTGCAATTGAATGTCATGTCATAGAGACAGGCTTCTTCTCTGAAAATCTCACAAAATGTATTTTGTTCTAGAGGATAGGAATTAATTTTGGTTTGGTTTGTGTTTTATCAAAAAGAACAAAATACTGAAATGGCCCAACTAGGGCATAAAATTTACTTGTGGGAAGCTCATAGTGCTGTCTGTGCTTCTTCCACCTTAAAAGGTGAGTGTGGCTCAGTGGCCCTTTTCAGAGTCTTTCCCATAGTGAGGATGAGGGTTTTCCCACTCCAGCTGATTGCTCTATTTCCTTGTGCATATTCCACCTTGTTTATGAGAAGTCTCTCTGAGCAACAACTAGTATTTGAGCTCCATCTGTGGAAAGTCCCCAGTGTGCACCATGCAATTTCAGACACACTTGTCTCCAGTGGGTGAGGATGAGCTCCTTGTGAATGAGAAGGCCATGATGGATAAAATTTCACCAGCCCCTCATACAGATGACCCAAAGGTATGAGGCAGTGGTACGGACATGTATAACAAGGACCTCAATCTTGCAGAAAAGGATGGGTGGTCACCACAGCCAAGGCACCACAACCTACTATTATTAATCAGGTGAGCTGCAGTAATTCCACAGAGGCAAATATTTCCCTGGTTTCTGCTTATCTTTGGCTGCCTTGCTAAACTCTAAGTTTTGTGTTTAATGAATTTTCAGGTCAGATTCCTGGAGACTGAGCAAAAGCATATGAGCTCCTTCGAAAGAGTGCGCTAGAGGCACTCTTTAATTACTACCGTGTTATTGCTGCTAGCCCACTGTTTCGTATATGGTATTTCCAAGCTCTGCTTTTCCCCCTTACGCACATTTTAAATTAGAGTAAACCCAGGAAAATCCAATCCGGTTAGTGCATGCAACTGAGAGAAGAATTTGGTCCATTTTTATTGCTCTACTTTTATTTTTTTCCTCTTAATTTTTAATATGAGTGTAAAAAATGAAACCTGTTTTTTATTAAATCTTTATTTATGAAAATTGCTTCAAACCATGCACAGAAAAGCACTAGGTGATTGTTCATTTTACCATGGTTATAAATATTGGATTAAATTAAATATGACACAGAGAATAGTCAGAAATTTTAAAAAGTGATTTATAAAAAAAGCAGGATAGGCAATCGAGATGATAAAGGAAGTATGTGTATGCCTGTGTGTGCATATATAAACAAAAAAGCCCTACAAGAAGTAGCACAGAAAATAAAAAATTGAACACTTGAAGAACAAAGCCTAAAACTAATATAATCCTCAGAATTTATTTTTCTATACTCTTAGCTCATAAAATCTCAAAGTACAACAGAGCTAAAGAATCAATAGATGTCACAAATTGCATATATTCCAAAACAGAAATCCATTAATTAAAATTCTTGTGCAGGTTATCTTTATGTTTAGAAACACAGTTCCCTACATGGAAACTGTGAAAATCCTTCCTAAGAACAATAAAGCAGGTAGAAGCATATGAGCCAATGCCCTGGCTGTTCCATGTACACTGCTGGCAGACATTTAAAAGTCAGCTGTCTTCCCAGGCTGTCAAATCTTCGAGGATTTTTGCAGTCAGCTTTTCATTTATAATTCTGCTAGTGCATAGTTTGCCTTGCACTGAAAATTAAATAATAATAAAAAAAGCAAACCCTAAGTTGTATATATTAAAAAGGAATCAAATTCATAATGCCTCTGTTGGTACTCATTTTAATTTTCCATAATGAATGCATATGTAAGAAGCCTCTCTTTCCACTCAACACTGCTGACCAAAGCTGAAAGCAAGTCATTCAAGCAATTTGCAACAATAAATGCTTAATGGGTCAGTTTCTTCTTGACTCACATAGCAGAAATCCCCCAAACCTTTCTTTTTCTAGTAATTAGATGTTAACTGTATACTGTGCTGACAAAAGGTACTCATCATGACAGGACAAAGGGTTAAGAAATAAGTGACAAAAGACATGTGAAACCTTGCAGAGAATTAAATTGAATCTCTCCTTGGAAGAAAATAGGAGGATGTCTTTGTTTCTGGATGCCTCTTAGAAACACAAGGACTGAGTTTGATCTAATATTAACCAACATAACTAAAAAGACATAGAAAGATTGAATATTACATACAGTACGGGCATTCTGGCAGCTTGATTTTGTTATCCATGTTAGCAACAGACTTTACGTATAACCTTAGTTACTCACAGAAAAACATCACAAGCACTCCTCAGTGTTGAGTAGCATCCTAAGGAAACACTATCCACTAATTTTTGGTGTGTAGGAAAAGCTGCTTCTCCAGCCTAGAGTTCTTCTGCCATAAAATTTAGATATTTAAGGAAAGTCAAAACACCTCAGGCTTATGGCTGGTCACCTGGACCCCTGGAGAGTAATGCCAATTAAGAATTTCCTACCAGATTACCAGGTCTTCCCTATATTTCAGTTTCCTCCTCTGTAAAATACAGCAAGTATTTCCTGTCTGACTGAGAGCTGGCATGGCCTGTGAGGTGCTTAGATACTACAGAATGGAAATCATGCAATAAAATGGCTAGATCAGCTCACTTGCATCCTGAGGGTGGCCTTCAAAAGATCAGCATTTGCCATTGACTGACACTCCAAGAGACCTCGCAGTCCTTCACAGGTCCCTCACCATACCTCTGTAAAGGTATATATTTTTTCCCTAAGCATATTTAGAGATATCCATCTACATAGGTTGTCTTTGCTACATTATCCCTACAGCCATGTGTGCTTCAGCACAGAATATACCTGTTCTGGAATGCCTGTAAATCCTTAAATCCCAGTAAATTCCTCAATTGCAAATTCACAGTGGAGTTACTTGCAAATCTTGGGCTTGATTTTCCTTTCACTTGCAGTGGTTTCTCCACCCAGTAGACTTACTCCTCCTTCTACTGCTGTGAGATAAAATGAGGTCTTCTTTTTCAGATCAGATCCTCTAGGTGAGACACCTACACAGAAATGTTTTTTTCTCTGAAGATTCATGTTACCTGGAGTCATATGAAGCAGCAGATGAGACACCAGTTCAATGCAAGGGCAGCTATAGCAGTTGGTGACCAAAGCAACTAGTATGGTTTTACTTACCACAGGGTAACTGCGAAGAGAAAATGCCTGTGAGCTTTTTACCACTAATGTCATGGTGATGTCACTGCTTGACAAACCACTCCTCAAGCCCTGTAATATAACTAATGGGGGAGGAAGGTGGGACATTGTCTTTGCCCTCATGGCTGCAGTGGTTGCACCATGAGGACAACCTGAGTAAGCTGACACCTTCTTTCCTGAATGTCTCATCATCAGAAGGAGCCGTCAGGAAAAATGACCTTTTTGGAGTCCTATCCAGGAGATTGCTTTGCCCTGGTCAAGAAACTCTCACAGACAGGCAGAACCTCCTTGGACAGTTTGCATGTCTTGTCATGGAGACTGTTGTTATCTCATTGATCTACTGAGAACTAGCCAGGATGACTTAAGCTACAGCGTGTTGTACACTAGGTAGGAAGATGTGTGACAGTTTTATCCCCATATGTCAATTGCTGACATGTAAGCTGCATAACAGGAACAATTGTGACAAACCGGGGCAAAAAAAAAAAAAAAAAGAAAATTTCATTTCTAGCCAGATTAAATATATGCAACTCTGGAAATTTCTCAATTGTGTGAAGGTGTACTGATAATAAGAGGTGTATATGGCATGAAAATCATGAAGCAAGTTGGCTAACTGAAACCTCAAGATATTTTATAGCAAGTGAAGCATGCTGTGTGTACATATACATACACATCAGCCAGACCCGCTACAATTATATACATATATGAAGCTTGAACAAAATCAGCTGAGTTTTTTTGCTTTACTGTTCCTACCAAACATCAGCTATTGCAGAATGTCACTGGTGAAAATACGAGCATATGTATGAAATTGATTTAATGCCAGCTAAAGGAACATTAATCTAGCTGCAAATTTTCACTGTGGGGACATGGTGCAGTAAATTTCTGCTAGTCTAACACTGGAGTTGATATTGCATGATGTATGACACTTTCGTTTGGAAAAGAAAAGAAAACTTTTCTTCAAAACCTTAATTGACTCTCGTATATTTCTGCTTACAATTTGTACTGGATAATAAAGGCAGTAAGTATAGCAACTAAGCCCATATTTTTCAAACACTCTGAAAGATACACAATTAAGCTCTCTCGTTCACTGTATTCTCTTCATTCCCTTTATAACTGGGAGTTAACAATCTTAATTCACATTGATTTCCTACATGGATTTTTTTGGTTACTAATATACAAGTGGGACAAAAAGAAAATGCCTGTGCTTCCAAGAAATCCTTTAAAAGTGAAGCTGAGAATCAGACTGCCTTGTAGAATGTCCTCCAGTGATTCCAGGTAAGAAAAGGCCCTAGCACTGCATTATCACTCCTTACCAAGTGTCTAATCTGGAGTGGTTTTCTTTTACTATGCTTACATAAAACTATATAGTCAAGGGAGTAACCACAGTGACTTCATATGCTCCGGATATATGCAAGGATAAGCATTTTATATAAAACAGTTCACAGAAAAAAAAAAAAAAAAAAAAAAAAAGGATTTTTTTCATCTCCATTGTCTTACAAAAAGGTCAGACCTTTGGATCAGCGGATGGATACACAGTGCTGCTCTTTCAGAGTCAGCAAACCACCAGGCAAACCTCACCACTGGAAGGTGGTAGGTCACAGTACAGAGAGTTAAAAATGGCTCAGAGACCCTTTGTTAGCTCTAGTCCACTGGCTAGTATGTAAATGGTTTGGCTGCTCACTTACACAGGGTGAGGCTTCAAGGGTAAATGCCTTTTTCTGCCTAATTCAGGCCAAGGATCATTGATCTGAATTTGAACATTATCTTATGCCATTAGGCAATCTGAATGGAAGCATGACTATATTTTCTTCAGCAGAGTTATTTTTTGTACTACAGGAAAGAATGGTTCTTTACTACATCATTTTCCTTTTCAGCAAAAAGACAGGAAACAAGAAGCATCTGCAGGAGCAGCCACTCATGGTAGAAGGTACTTAACATCTTTAGAAACAGTACTGACCTTTCAGTCCGAGATTACTCTAGATTCCAGTGCCAGCGTAGCTAGTACCCCTTAGACACACTACCCTTCTGATTTCTATCAGCATTTCAGCTATTCCAACATGAATTCTCCTTCTGCCTTTCCCTATGTACATGTGCACATATACACCAGATGCCTGAACATACAGATAAGCTACACTTACAGACAGCTGGGCTTTCAACAGGGCATGTTTGGTTCAGCCAAAGAAGTAACTCAAAGCTGTAAGAGAGCTCCTGCAGCCTCAGTCCATGCTTCATGCAGCTTTTCATCAGATCTTCAGCTGGTGCAGCCTGAGGAAGAAGCCTTTTAGTGACTTCCTGGGCCCCTTGTGGGAAGGTTTTTTCCTTCTGCTTTTCTTATGAAGCTCTGGTAGCAAGTCACTGTTGGGACTTGTCTGGCCATTAGGGTGAGCACTTGAACTGACTCCACAGATACCTTGAAGACTACAGGGGCAGGAGATTTTTATGAAGCATTCCCAGTGCAATGATTGTCTTTCAAGTCTTGACATGCCTTCTACAGTCCTGAGATGTTACTTAACTGGGATTTTCTTGCCTCAAGATGAAACAGCTGGTATGGGGTTTTACAGTGGCAGCCATAAACAGACCCTGATATCCCTGCACAAGAAGGGGACACGGCCATGGCAATGATATGAAAAAAAAGTAGGTGCTGCGGTGTTCTGTAACAGACACTTTATTGCAAACTGTAAAAGAGATCCCATTTGCATCTGGTAATAAAGGCAGACACATCTGCAGTCTTTGTTCAGCCATACCAAAGTAATCTGTCCCATGGATTAGCTGAGGTCCTGCATATGCCACCTCACGAACAAGTGATAGATGTTACAAATAGTTGTGCCCTGAGGTTTTTTAGGACTCTGCTGGGAGCAGTCCATTCTGAAATCTAAAGTACCCCAATTGCCATGCAGGGATTAGAAGTATATTTCAGCAAGAACTAAAAAGGAAAAGCTCAGAGGCAGCATAAATAGAGTCAGATTGTCCTTAACTTAATGGAGGAAGGACAATAAAATGTAAACAAAAAATGTCCAGCTTCAATCTAAGACTTATTCAATTGTCCACAAATGTAGATTAAATAAAAATGTTTGGATAAGAATAAATGATGGCAGAAGAGAAGATGGTTAAAAGGGAGGTAGTGCCTTTACTTAGTATTTTGTACACAAAAATAGCTGAACTTGCTTTGAATGTGACCTTCTGGAAGAGGATAAACCTGACAAATTTCACTCTAAGGCTGGAGATTCCGAAGATAACAAATGTCTGCAATCGACAGTTGAACAAAGAGGCAACATTACCTTTTGACAATGCGGAAGGGCATGGCTCTACTGAGTAAGTGTACACTCCTCTTGTTCTACTGGTTCATGCAACATGACCCTAAAAGTTTTTGGTGCTCCCTGCTTCAGAGATTCCTACAAACACTCTCTAGCCAACTAATGTGTGGTAAGGAAAATTTTATTCTACCTCATAGTATTTACAGATTATTGCTGCCATTATGGACTAGAGCCAGATTGAAAAATGGAACTGAAATAGTTTCTCTCTGAAAAATGAAAAGCTGAATTCTAAGTCACATTTTAAAATGTAGAAAGTCAAATAATCTCACTTCGATGACTTTGGAAAGAAAAGTTTTCAATGAACTTCCTTCTTCATAAACAATGGCTGTTTTAGGTCCCCTGTGTATCTTTTATTCTTTCAAAGGAATTAAAAACTTTGTATTTTTCTCAAGCTTGGTAAATTTTTTGTTTCCCTTTGTCATCCATAGACCATTTGTTTGTTAATGATTTCCACTAAGTAATCTTCCACTAAGCTTTAACCATTAACTTTCCAAGCCTTTTCTCTGTTTAACTTGGTACAAAAGCATAAAGTACGTCAGTGGCCAGAGCTTTTATTAGATCTCTGGAATAATTATTCCTCCTGGTGAACAGTCACAGGATAATCAAGGTTGGACATGACCTCTGGAGGCCACCTTATTCAATGCCTTGTTCAAAGAAAGGCCAGCTAAAATCAGGTTACTCAGCACCTCATGTATCCAATTTTTTAATTTACCAAGGTGAGATTTCACAAACCCTCTGGGCCTCTGTTCCAATATTTGAACACCTTCATTGTGAAAAAGCTTTTTTCCTACTAACCAGTCATCATGTGTCATCTTCAGGCCCCAAGAATAACTTGGTTCCATATTCCTTATACCTTCCTTTCAGTTATTTAAGAAAACAATAAGATGTCCTTTCAGCCTTCTCTTCCCAAGGTGAACAGTGTAGCTCCCTCAGCCTCAGCTCACTGGACAAGTTCTTCAGCCCCAGTTATCTCAGTGGCCTTCTGCTGAACTCCCTGCAGTCTGGAATGTCTTGCAATGGGGATCCAGGCATTGGACACAGTACTGAAGATGTGGCCTCATAAGAAAAACCTTGGCCCAGCCCATCTGCAGCCTGATCATTTTTTATTTGCATTTCACATAGCAGCAGGTGGACATATTCAGTACTTTCCAGGCTCAGCTTTTTACTCGTACTGATCAGGAGTTGCGTGTGCATTTACTATGACAAGTGGCCCTCAGGTTTTAGGCAGCAGAAGTTGTCAGCTTAGCAGTATTGTAGTTTTCTAAGTTTTAGGACTATCAGGCTGTCAACGCCAAGGGCTGTTGACCTAACAGGAGTGCCAGCAGATATCCCCACTGAATATCTCCCAATTGTGACTTTCTAACACATTTTTCTTTGGCTTCAGGACGTTTAACTGAGCTGCAGAACACTTCCTCAAATAACAAGGGCAACAATGACAGTAACAACAGCAGCAGAAGTAAAAAAGACTCATGCAATCAGTCAGGAAAGAAATTAGGACACTGAGATTGGGAATTGGGGGTAGGGGGGGGAAAGCTGCAACTGACAGGAAAGTAGATTGAGTTTGAAAAGATTTTTTAGGTGGGTATACAAGGGGACTCAAGAATATCCCACCTGACACTATCTGTATGCTCACTTTCTGAGATGGCTTCACCATAAGCACAAAAGAGACAATGATTTTTGAAAACTAAGACAGCACACATGCAAGAAATCCATAGTTACATGACCAGGCAGGATCAGGCTAAAAGCAAAAGAGATACATATTTCTTAGACTATCCAAAGCGGTTAAGAAGATCTAAGTGAACTTCCTTCAATTTAGATGTAAGTCAACACAATATAGGTACTAAAAATGACTACAACTGACCTAGAACTTCACAATGCAGACACAGACTGATTGGGTAACTATAAGTCAAATTTCGGTTTCTCCAGGAGACACAGCTGTAACCTCCTTGGGGCACAGGTGGAAGTATGGGAATTTCTGAAAATATGTTTGGTGAATTTTTTTAACCTTTTTCTTCTCAAGTTTTAGCACCTTGGCCCCTGCCTGAACAAGGAAAGAAGTGATGCTTTCAGAAGCTTTTTGTTTCGCACTGAGATTTGATCTCCCCCTAACAACATGCTATTGCTATGCATAAAGCCAGCAAGCAACACGGTCATCTGGAATGAGATCAGAACTATTTTTCTTACTCTGCTAGTGACTTGGGTTTAGACATTGAATAAGTTATTTTATCCCTCTGAGCATGTTCTCTAGTTTTCTATTTTGCTATGTGAGCAAGAGACATATGCTGGCTCTAAGGATTTACAGCAGGTCTTGCTTTAATCTGAGACATCTAGATTGCTACAACGTAGCTGAACCAGAGGCTCTACAGTTGCTCTAAGCCTGGCATTGCCCTGTTTTTCTTTAACACTGGAGAATGTCTCATGGAGAGGTTTCAGCTACACACAAGCATTGAACTTTTCCCCTTCACCCAATATATCTTCATCTTCCAGCAAGGTCTTTCCCCAGCAGTTAAGATAAAAATTCTCCACTAGCGGAAAATATTTCCTAGTTTTTCACTGTCTATTTATACACGAGGTGTCTCATCAGTGCTCAGTAGTTTTCTTGCCATTTTAGCAGGGCAGATGAAATTCGAATTGTCTGACCCGGATTTATGCTCCTAATTCCCAACCTGGTTTTTGGCTACATCCTGATTAATGAAATAAACAGCACCAGAACAGCACAGGACTGGAGCCCCAGTGTTGTCTACAACACATACTTTTATTTATCTGCATACTGTCCTGCACTTTCATAGAAAATGGTCTAGGGAACAGCACAGACCAAGAACCAGTCTCCAGAGGCAGTGTTAATGCACATGAATGTTTTGGAGAAGGAAGTTCAGCCACATATACATAACCTGCAGTGTGCAACCTCTCCCCAAGGCCAGTTTTGTAGTAGAGATCTAGCCTAGAAAAAATTTCACCTAGATTGAATTTTTAAATGCATCCTTAAAGCAGTCGTAATATACCTCATTCTAGGAATTTTGACAGCCATAAAGGATTTCCCCATGAAGGAAGTGAAGGGCTTCTTAGCAGTCGCATCTGGGAGACAAAACCATCTTAAAAAATGACTTGTAATCCTTAGTAGCAAAAAAGACAAATGACCAGTGTACTTTCCATATAAATTTTGTTCTTAGATCCTCTAAGGATGTCTGAAAAAAACCCCTTGATCTCTCTGTTATATCTGTCCTGTCATAAAATGGAGAATGTCACAGAAAGAACTTTAAGATCTTGAAAGGAAAGTGGTATGCAAAAGCAAAATATAATTACTGCTACACAGCATTCAGGTTTTTCTTTAAATTCTTGGGGGCTTTCATAAGAATGGGTGGTGGGAGGGAGGATCAGCAGATAACATAGTAAAGAAAAGATTTGCACTGACTTTACATCTGTGCTTCTCCACTGAGTTTCACTGATCTACTTACAGCAGAAGATCCTAGCCTAGAGAATTAGACGTCAACAACAAAGCCAATTTACTAGGGGGTACATTTGCATTTTGTTTTTCACTCTCTACCAACTTTTTACTTAATAAAGCTTCAGACAATAAAAGCACAGTAAATACAGATACCACATTAAAAATGCTTCTCCATCTCTAGAAAATAATGTTCTAAAAGCAATTTTGGATTCCCACCTGTCTTTATGATACGCTGAATGGCTGCTTTGCACCAAATCTATTGTACAAACTGTTAAAAGCCCATAAATCCAAATTACATATTAAAATATGCATTTATCCCTGGAACTTATACGAGACTTAGGGAAAAAAATTTCTTTTTTTCTTTCTCTTATATTATCCTAAAGTTTTTACAGACATGCATTTTCTTTTCTCCACTGATTTCACTGACAGCCAATTTTGATAGGTTCTCTTTTTTTACCAGCTTTCAATATTTCATGACAGTTGGCAAGCCAGTGTTGATACAGTGATAGGATTTGATATCACCACCAATACTTAAAAGTAAACTTTATTTTGGAAGTGATAGCTGCCATCATTTTAAACATATTTGCTGTCCTGATATATTATACTTACCTTGTATAGTAGCAGAATATGATGCTAGGTGAGCCACTGAAATCTCTGTCTTATTTTCCCTTGGGTAAAAGTTCCTCTCTTTCCTATTTATTTATCTATGCATTTCCCCAGTGCTACTATAGGAACACAACCATCTGGTACTCCAGCATGGCTGAAAAGGATGTCACTGAGGTCACACAGGAAGATACGGAGTATTGCACAATAGTAGGGGCTAAGGGCAGAAACATAGGAGCCATCTGTGACGTGCAGTGTCTTCCAGCTTCTGGTCCTCATGACCTGGTGTCTTCATGGGACACAAGATCTGGGAACTCCAAATAGCAAGAAACTTCAGAGTCTTCCTGAGAGGCAGTACCACCCCATGTCAGTCAAGTTCCCATTGCCTTGTTTAAAGTTCATTTGCATAAAAACACATTCCAGCACTCACCGCTGGAAAGTTTGCTCACTCCTCACATAGCTACATTTTATAAATGAAAAACTGGTATTTAAGAGAGCTGATGCCATCTGTCCAAGTGAAAAAAAAGAAGTTCCAGAAGGAGAACCAAATCAAAGGTCTTCAGTATGTCTTTCAGAAACCAAAGGCAAGACATGGGATCTGCAAGGACAGATGCAAACCTAAGTCTTCCCCTTTACAACTGCTGTAGTAGAGAGGAATCCTGTAAGAGATAGAGAATTCTGAGGAAGGAATAAAGTTATCCCTGGATATCCCTGGACTATGCTATGCCACAGGAGTTGTCCCCAAGTACCAGACAAAATTTTGAACAATGTTTCAGTTACAAAACTCTATTTCATCAGCTTCCAGAGTAGCTACAGCTTTAGAATGACATAAAGATGGTCCTTGATAGGATTTGGACAGCACAAAACTTCATTCCAAAATTTTGGAGGCTCAGCAGGACAGAAAAGAAGGGAGAGATTTTTCAGAAATATACAGAATAATACAACTAAAGACCATATCGTCTGTCTAATCAAACAAAGAAGATTTCTTAGAATCATAGAATCCTAGAATATCTTGAATTGGAAGGGACCCATATGGACAATGGCATCCAAATCCCCGCTTCTCCTACCTAAATCTAAACCATGTGAGTACAAACATTGGCACTTCTTGAACTCTGACAGGGTTGGTGCCATGACAACTTCCCTGGGGAACTTGTTTCACAGACTGACCACCCTCTCTGTGAAGAACCTTTTCCCAATGTCCAATCTGAACTTCCTCTGATGCAGCTTCATTTCATTTCCTTGTGTCCTGTCACTGGGGACCAGAGAGAGATCAGCACCTCCCCCTCTACTGCCCGCCTTGAGGAGGTTGTAGACTGTGATGTGTTCCCCACTCAGCCTTCTCTTCTCCAAATTGAACAAACCAAATGACCTCAGCCTCTGCTCATAAGTCTTGTCCTCTAGGCCTTTCACCATCTTGATCACCCTCCTCTGGACACACTCTAGTAGTTTGATGTCCTTCTTATACTGAGGCACTCAAAACTGCACACACTACTTCAGGTGCATTGTGTATCTTATACTACATGACAGATTTTATACAGTCAGACCGTAGGCTGATGTATATTCCTAGGGGTAGCAGTTAGGATCGTTTTATGAGGGCTGGCTTACACTCTGACACTACTCTGTGTACTGTCTGTACTGTCCATGGCAAAGATGCCAGAAGAAAAACAACTTCTGCAAATTTGTTTTAAAAAATATTTAACAATTTAATCCTGATATCTAATTATCCCCTTATGCTCAATCTTAGAGATATAAAGTTAAAATTCTTTCACTTCCTTCCACTAGACAGATCTGCATCAGAGTAGATGGGATTCCACTTAAGACTCTTACACAGCAGATCTGACAATATCCATGCTATTACTGCACATCAGCCCCATCTCTATGGTGATACCTTCTATTTGGGAGTTAGAGCTCCTCCTCTTGTTTAATGCATCCTACCTCAGGTCTCTTTCATAAAGCAGGGAAAATGCAGTTATGCCCATTTTGTACACAGGAGGCGAACACAGAAACACTTCAATAACTCATGTGCAAATTCTGTCACATAGACATGAATTACACTCCAGAATCTAAGTTACAGCACTACTATTATTTCCTTCCCTCTTCCATTAAACTGAATTTGTTTAAACCAATGTAGCATCAAATCCTCTATGCACAAGAGTAATGTTGCGTTAAAGGCTTCCACCCTTTGCTAGTCACAGACTACTAGAGAAAGGGGAAAGGCTGGCAGCTTAACATCAGTACTGCAAGAGCTCAGATAGGCAAGAATCACCTGAGCTAACTTCAGTGATCTGTACTATAGATGTCTACTACATTTGATCATGACAGTGCCATTTGAGATATCCTAGAGTCTCCCATTTGGCTTCTAGCAGCTGGTCATGAAGACTGTTGGTCTGTGAAAGTACTTTCTCACTTTGAACTTCCTTCTGCAGTTGTTCAGACAACTCAAGCCAGCTCAGGTGACACAAGAAACCTGTTTGTAGGCAAAGGAATCATGCTCCAGCTTGAATCCAGCCAGCCCCATGGCATTTAACTGGTGCAGAGAATCACACAAGGAAACAATGCCTGTCTTTCACACTTGGCTAGTCCTATCTCTTTTAAAGCCATGTTCACTGCCCACTCTTTGCATGGTCAGCAATTTCCTACTCCAGTAATCTTTTAATGTTCCTCCTCACATTGCTATAAAAGTGTAATCCCCAGTGAGCTAAAAAAAATAATTTCTATGATATTATGAGATGCCCATTTGGAGGAGGTCAGGAGAAGGTGTTCTGATGTTTATTATTAGTAACCGGAGATTTTATTTCTCAGCTGCTTTACCTCCTTTTGCAGTTCTTGCCTGAAGTTTAAGGCATCTGCTTTCGGAGGTCGTCAGCTGTATGAATTATAACCTGACTTTGAGCAGGAGGTTTAAATACACAATGTGAATCACTTGATTGATGGCCCATTTGATCAACTGTGTAGTCAGGGTCCTTGTTCTGCTGAAAACCTGACTGCACAGCCAATACTACAGCATCCCTGGCTGGCAGGAGGATTTGGGGTCAGTAGCTGTACTATAATAAAAGCTGTATCACTGGCATCTTGCCTACCTCTCCCCCTCAGCTGTCTTTCACTGTTCCTGTAAAAGATCCAGCTCTGGGGTCTTTCTTCTGTCCTCCATCCTTTGGCTTACACCAGTCTGTCATCCTGTCAGTTGCAAGAATTCCTGTGATCTTTTGTATCTTGTTGGTTAGCCAAGAACAAGGTCTCTGTCACATGGATCTAAACTCAAAAAAAAGCCCTGAGCTTGAACATAAGGGACAATGGAAGTGAGATTTGGGCTTCTTTAATTTATTCAATTGGGTTTTGATGAAAAAAAAGTTTGAAAAAGTTGTTTCCTTTCTGCATTATTTTTTTTTTTGCTTTTTAAAGAAAGGTTAAACCAAAGTCACTTTCTGTTTTCAAACAGCAGAACAACCTGTTCCAAAAAAGTGACACATGAATCATTGGGACATTTCAACAATCAAAAAAACCACAGTGCCTCATGGGAAGGGAAATACTGATGAGGACACCATTCTGCGGAAGAGAGGAAACCTCCAGACTACTATTCCCGTGAGCCACCGCAGTGTCTTAGAACACCATTCAAAGCCAAATATCTCTGAACTGTAATAATTTGAATCCGTTTGACAAAATGAGATATGATATATTTGGACATGAGGTGGCTGGACTTGAAAGGCAATGTTCCATTTCTACTCTGCAATGTTCACTCAAAATATGTATTCTCTGGCCTCCTAGGTTGCTGACCCTGCTAGCAGACTTCCTGGGAAAGCAGCATTGACCTCTCCAGGGGAAGATGTGGTTAGGGAGAACTTAAGCCAACTGAAAATGTTCAGGTCCATGGGATCATAGGGTACACAAATTAGAGTGCAGAGAGCTAGCTGATGCCATTGCCTAACCACTTGTCATTGTATTTGAAAGGCTGTGCATGTTGGGGAAGGTTTCTGATGCCTAAAATAATGCAGAACTAAAGGCTTGGTCATCCTAACCACAGTCCCTGGAAGGTCATGAAATCAATCCTTCTGGAAGTTATTTCCAGCCATGTGAAAGACAAGAAAATAATTGGAAACAGTCACCATGGATTTAGCAAAGGCAAATCAGACCTAATGAGGCAGGCTACCTCGTATGATGAGACTGTGTGGACAAGGGGAGAAAAGTGGGTGTTTGTATGGGGTGTCTGTGCCCTGGTGTTGGCAGTGGGGCTGCAGGGTGCCCAGGCTGCCCTGTACTGGACACAGCTGGTTCCAGCTGGTCCCACCCAGCTCCAATGACCCCACTGCAGGACACAGTTGAGCCCCTCAGCCAAGCTGGGGGCATGGGGGGGAAATGAGGTTCCAGAAAGGGCTAAAGGTGGCACAGGCAGAGGAATAGCAGGACAGGTGCTGCAGGCCCAGAGCAGGGATCCCCTGAGCCCTGGAGAGACCCCGCTGGAGCAGAGACCCACCCTGCAGCCTGGGGAGGGCTCCAGGCCAGAGCAGGGGGAGATTTCCTGCAGGAGCTGCAGCTGTGGAGAGCCCAGGCAGGAGCAGGTTGTCCCTGAAGGGCTGGAGCCCAGGGAATCATAGAATAATAGAATAGGTTGGGTTGGAAAGGACCTTAAAGATCATCCAGTTCCAACACCCCTGCCATGGGCTGTCTCCCACTAGAGCAGGTTGCACAAGGCCCCATCCAACCTGGTTTTGAACAC
>VZZY01014743.1:81574-124125 GCA_013400335.1 Eurystomus gularis
CAGGAAATTACAGACCAGTCAGCCTCACCTCCACCCCTTGAAAGGTGATGGAACAGCTTATTCTGGAGGTCATCTCTAAGCACATGGAGGAAAAGGTTATCAGGAGTAGACAACGTGGATTCACCAAGGGGAAATCATGTTTAACTGATTTAGTAGCCTTCTATAATGATGTGACTAGCTGAGTAGGTGAAGGGAGAGCAGTGGATGTTGTCTACCTTGACTTCAGCAAGGCTTTTGATACCGTCTCCTATAACATCCTCATAGGTAAGCTCAGGAAGTATGCGTTAGATGAGTGGACTGTGAGATGGATTGTGAACTGGTTGAACAGCAGAACTCTAAGGGTTGTGATTGGTGCCGCAAAGTCCAACTGGAGGCCTGTTGTTAGTGATATTCTCCAGGGGCCAGTACCGGGTCCAGTCTAGAATGGTTTGTGTTGGAAGGGACTTTAAAGATAATCTAGTTAATGTAGTAGAACATCTAGCTGGAATGTGTTCAGAGAAGGACATAAAAGTTGGTGAGGGGTCTAGAGCCCAGGTTTTACAAGGAGTGGCTGAGGGATCTAGGGGTTTTTAGCTCAGAGAAAAGGAGGCTCAGGGGAGACCTTATCACTGCCTGAAAGGAGGTTGTAGTGAGGTGGGTGTCTGGTTTTTTCTCCCAAGTAACAAGTGATAGGAAAAGAGAAAATGGTCTCCAGTTGCACCAGAGGAGGTTTAGATTGCATATTAGAAAAATTTCTTCCCCAAAAGTGTTGTCAGGCACAGGAACAGGCTGCCCAGGGAAGTGCTGGAGTCACCATCCCCAGGGTTATTTAAAAGATCTATAGATGTGGTGCTGAGCAACATGGTTTAGTGGTGACTTGGTAGTGCTAAGTTAATGGTTGGACTTGATGATCTTAAACATCTCTCCCAACCAAAATGATTCTATTAGAGCCATCACTCTATAACATCATGTCTTATCTTAGTATTTTTCTTATTACTTCTTTCTTTTCTCTGCAGTCTTGAAATTCTCTACATACCTTCAGCCTACTCATTTTTAAGTCCATATGTTTTATCATCAAGTTTCAGTGCCTCACTATCTATATACCAATATAACATGCCAGTTCCCCCCTACATGCTGATTTCATGGTTATTCTTGCAGATACAATGAAGCAGTATTCAGAAAAAGGGAAATCTCTTGATACAGTAGATTCAGGGGTGGAGGAGGCTCTAAGTACTATGGGGGCTTAGTTCCCAAGCACAACAATCTGGGAGCAAGGATGATTTCATATTTTGTCCAGGGAAAAAAATATCATAAAAGAAAACTTGCAAACTACACTACATCCCTCCTCCCTCTCCATTTCCTAGTAGTGATTTCTCCAGCCCTTTGATGGCAAAGGTGTTCTCTACTCACATGCTTCCTATCTGGTAAATTATAGAATCCTAGAATACCAATTTGGAAGGGACCTCAAGGATCACCTGGTCCAACCTTTCTTAGCAAAAGCATGATCTAGACAATATGGCCCAGCACGCTGTCCATCTGAATCTTAGAAGTGTCTTTAAAATTACTCTTGAACTCTGTAGAATTGCTCACCTTCAACAGGCGTCTGGAGTTTGTATCTGCCCTTCCAACACAGACAGGACAGATCATACCTGGAGACAGAGACTGGATACTTGAACCCCAGACCAGGATCTGTTTCACTGATGGATCTTCCAGTCACTAGGGGCATGTGTTAGGTTTTATAATATATATATATGACAGATACCATTGCATTATATAAATACTGTTATTTTTACACAATTAGACAGAATATTTGTTATATACAATTTGTTGTGGATACCTCACATGTTGTCCTGGTTTGAGTTGGAACAGAACTAATCCTGTTTAGTGATTTTACTTTTCAGCTCAGTCTCTTCTATGTAACTGCACTTTCTGAAATTAATGGCATATTTTTGCAGACAGTGTCTGCTTCCAACAGTGATAATGCTAAATGTTATATTCAGTATAAAGCTGAGGGATCATGAGGGTCAAGCTCTCTTCTTCAATGGCTGGCATCTGAGGAGGATTCTGGTCTGCCTTCAGAATCCAGTTCCAGAATCCAGCTCCTGTCTACCCCTGAGTCCGGTCTGGATTTAATTGCCACCAGGGGGGTTGAGTACAATATTGACTTTGTATATTATTTGTATGTATTTCATTTTATTATTATTCTTTTCATTAAAGCTGTTTTACTTTTCCAATCCATAAGTCTCTCTCCTTATTCCCTTTTTCTTCCCCCTTGGGAAGAGAGAGGGGTTAAGAGAGACCGTGTGTCATTCATCCAATGGCCAGCCCAACCTCAAACCCCTGACACGTGTATTGTGTTCTATGTATATGCCTAATGTTACATGAAATTCATAGCCATTTATATCCAGACACTAGAGAAAATGCTTTTTATAGATATCTAGAAATGTGTTTATGAAGTTGGCTGTTACATAAAACCACTAGCAACAGCTTCTTGAGGAACCCAGTTCTGTCACTGTATGTTAGGTAAGATCTGAAACACTGTAAGGAGCTCCTCAGGAGACATGAGCATTGCGCTGCCTCATTCTTGCTTCCTGATTACATTTAGATAAGAGGTAGGGGTTCAAAGTGGGCTGTTCTAAGCCTAAGGAAATTTGAAGAGGCAGGAGAGTTCAAATGTCACCAGCCTTGAATGATGTCTGAAAAAGAGTCATGAGAATGCAATTTTGAAGCTAGACACATCAGTCTCACTTAGACCTTGCGCTAGTTGTCTGCATCCATGCCCTGATCAAGCACCCAGGATGGGAAGCTGACTGATAGTTTTATTCTTAAATCTTTCACTGATATACTGTTACCAGGATCGGTCCCACAACTTCTTTCCGGGCTGCACTTTTCCAGCCACTCAAATATTACAAAACAGGCATGTTTTAAGTCAAATCTGTTAGCAGCTGCTTGTATAGCTTGGTGACGTCATTGGATGAAGTATCTATCTCTAGAAGTAAAGTACTATTGCTTTGTACCAAACCTCTTTGTAATCACTGGAATCTATCCCGCTTACTAATGCAGAACAGGAAGGGCTGAGTAACAGAAAAATACTCTTAATATAATAAATTGTTGTTCTGTGGGGCAATTTGTCAGAAACAGTTGGGAAGGTGGTGATCCACATTCACTTCTTCAAGATCAGAAGAAGGGAAGGGACAAGAGATAGTAATTTTTGGAATGAGGAGCAGGGAAAGGGTGCAAAGAGCAGGATAAGCAATTCTCAGAAGCTCTTTGGAAAAATATAAACAATCTGGTAAGGGGGAGGAGGTGTAGGAGCCGAGCAGAAGCAAATTAAAAGGATAATTAGAAGAGAAAAAAAAGCTGAGTTGCTGAGTACATTTTAGCTGGTGAAGCCAGGGATTTCAGATGTATTCACAGCAGACAGATGGCAAAAAAAGGGTAAAAAAACAACAACCAACAGCACATCCTATAATCAGTTCCTTAGCATGAATATTAAGGGGTTTAGTTAGGGATAGGGAATAATGAATTGCCAGCCTTAATACACAATTACTTTTACATATTTTTTTTTTTGTATCTTTGTAACAGCAGAAGAATGATCAGAGCAGCCAGACACAAAAGCTGCAGCCCTGGTTTGTTGTGGGATGTGAGCTCAAAGGGTCAAATAATATTTGACCTAGACTGAATTTTAACTGTGGTTTTCACATTTCGCTGTGTAAGTGGTTGGGACTCCTTTGGGACAAATGTCTCTGGGCACCCTGGAGTTTAATTAATGGACATACAGGTTAAACAGATACGTCATTTTGCCATACCAATAATCAAAGTATCCTAAAGAAAAGAGTGGAAATAAAGAAAAAATGAAAAAGAATTCAAACATCCCATTCGCCCATCTCTAATAAGATGAAATAACAGGAGCTGCAATAAGCAAAACAGAAAAGACAGGAAACCATCTCCCCAAGGTGATGAAGAGAGGACATCTTTGCAATGCAACAAGGTGAAGAACAGAGATTTGCAAAGCAGATCTGACTGCAATGCACCTTCATGGCATAAGGCAGAGACCAATGCAGCGAATTCCTTGTGCTCAGCACCACAAATGCTGTTGTCTTGCTCTAGATGCAAAAATGGCCCATACAAACCAGCCCACACTGGTGGGCTCCAGAGCCTTGAATCTACATCTCAGTCCTTTGGGGCCAGGTGTTGTGTCCCCATGACATACTCTTTGGCAGAGATGCTTCAGTTTGGGTTGCTTCTCTTTTTCAGGGGCTAAACAGAGATACTTTATACAGTATCAGCTTTTTTGAGGGATGTACTTCAAGAGATTACTCGTGTCACCTGCCTAGTCTAAAGCTGGGCTCAACCTATAGCCAAGATGAAAAGAGTCCTCCCACAGATTGAACATACCCTAAAAATATGAAAGATTTCTATAAAAAATCCAGCTCCCACTGAAATTACTAGCAGAACTCCCACTGATTCAATTAAGAGAAGAATCACAGTGTCTATAGCCCCCAAACCTACTAATACATGAGGACATCTGACTCATGAAGACAGTAACCAGAGGCAAGCTATTCACACAATTATTAATGGAATCATGACTCTGGACAGCATAAATGAGAGCAAATTTATTTTATACAGAGAAGTATTTTTACAGAAGGCCAAAACTTTCAGATAATTTTGCTGATTTCAACAGTATTTTAAATTTGCATTGCCTTGCTAATTGGAGAGATTTACAACAGAGGAACTACTAGAAGAAAAAAAAGAGTAGGGGTTTGGGCTTTTTGATGTTTGCTTTCAAAAAGAAATGGAAATTAAATGGTAATGAAAGAAAAGAAACCTCCATAACCATTGTGTTTCCTCTAACATACTCTTTCCTATGGAGGTTATTTTATTTTGAAGTTTTGCAATATGCAATATACATTGTTGGTTCGTGTCTCGTTGGAAACACATTGTGTTTTGTGTGGTTTGGTTTCTTTTGTTGCTGCTGAGGTGCTGCAATCTGTATTAAAAAAGGACATGTATCTCATAGATAGGTGTAAGATGAGGAGAGTTATCCACCTAACTATATTTCCCTTCACTTCATGCTCTGCTGCTCATGAGCTGTGAGTCTTTGAAATCGGTCACTGCTACAAACACCACCAACTCCAGGACAGTGCTGCAGCATTCCTGGCCCTGGCCAGGGAGGCAAATAGAGACCGAGGAGACTCTCCCTCCAACACCCTTTGTAGACAAAGTCCATGCTGTGCCATAGATTCCCCAGAAACCCACAGAGGCAGCTCCACAGCCTCTCCATGCCTTCCAAGACAGCAGTGCCAGTCATACAATGAGCTCCATTAAACATCATCAGCTATGGGAACAGCTGTAACAGCTCTGATGCAGGTCACGTTTCCTCTCCCTCTCCTAGTTGATAGATGCCCCAAGTCCCTTCTGGCACTGCTGAAGTAGGGAACAAAATGGCCTAGAGGACCTGACACAGAAAGAAATGTCAGAATATGGTGGGTAACACTGTATTCACTGGAGGAACAATCTTCCTTTCAGAAGAATTTCTGAAGAATAAAAGCTTCCGTTTCTCCCGGGCACCAGCCCTGGCTTTGCAACAGCTATTTCCATATTTCACTTGTTTCATCTTGGAGGCTGTGATTCCTTGATAGATCAGAACTTGCATCACTTCATCTCCCACTTAACTAATTTGATGAGGAAAGTGGAACTGCTATGGTGGCAATTTAAGTGTATTAAAGGAAAAAGTTAATGCAAAATTTTGATTCACCAAATTTGAAGTCCATTTCCATTACATTTAATAAGTTCAGCCTCCCTTAGTTCATCTGTACTTATCTTTAAGTCTGCATGGCTGGGTGGCATTAGAAATAAGAAGATTATTCATAGTAGGGTGCTCTGCTTATGAACTTTTTCTTAGCTCTCAGTAGAGATAAAGAATCTTTTCTCAGCTGTATATCATTTCATAATCACAAGTGGTCAGCTTTTCTGTTCTTATAAAATCAAATCTCACACCATCAGCCACAGATCTTTCAAAAAATACCAAACGGGATATAATTAATTCAAACAGAGCGATCATTCAAGTATGAGGATAGTCTGACACATGCTTTTTTATTTCCCTCCAAGCATACATGAATTATTAGATCCAAATCACAGCTCTTGTAACGGACTAGTTCATGCATTTGGGTAGGGAGAGGGGAGGGAACTTGCTACATGAATTCTCATCCATTCACTGTAAATCCATGCATAAACCATTTGGGACTGAAGGCCTGAATCATGATGTAGTACACCACATCAAGGAAAAGTAGGTGAGGAAGTGAGCCCAACAAAAAAAGCTCTGTAACGACTGACATTAACATGGTGGGGAGGGACCATAATAAAAGGATGCCTCTGGGGTGGCAGCAGGTGCTTAAATTCTGAAGGATTTAAAGATTGATTGGGGAAAAAAAAAAAGTGAGAAAAAAGCTTCCACGCAATCTTACAGCAGCAGCTGGTGCTTCCCTGTCTGTGGAGTCAAGGAGAGGGAGCGAAGCCCTTGGAGCCAGCGTGGGAGCAGGTGGGGGAAGGCACCACTGTTATTTGCAGCAGACGTTCCTTAGCAACAATCTCAGGCAGATGGGAGCCTGGGTACCGCTGCGCAGAGGCTCCATCAGCAGCCCATCATCCCTCTCAGCCTCTGCCCTGGGCAGGGGGAGATGAGGCAAGACAGCAGTATCTGTAAGAGAGCTTTTTTTCAGATAAAAAGAAAGGGATAAGGAGACCACCTTCACTTGTGCTAAGCCAAAGCCCAAAGAAACATCAATAAATTTGATTAAACAAGTTTGATAAATACCAACAACATTGTTGGTAATAGATATATAGTATTGGTTAGTGATTATAGGAGTGTTACACATAGAGATACACACATACAAACATGTTATTTTGATATGACTGAGTAACTTAGATTTATAGGCATGCTGAGAAATTTTGGAAACTTAATATATATGACAGCAAGACACTATCCTCAACCACACTTGTGGAAAAACAAAAGAGAAAAAGAAAAAAAAGGGGAAGACAGAAGGTCTTCATCTGCATCTGAAGTGAAATATAAGGTGACGGATGATCCACAGTTAAAAAAGGTTATGTGAAAATGGACAGTTCACAGTTGCAGAGGATTTCAGAGAAAGTCTGCATTGACAGATGGATGTATTACCAAATTAAAGAAAACAGGAACCTTCTGTGGGATAATTAATTAATCTTGTACAAGGAGAATGTGAAGAATCATCAAAGTTGAACATAGCTAACAGCAGAGGTGGAGCTGCCTGTAGACAGTGTCCATAAGACTGGACCATTGTGAAACAAATACCGCCAAGTCACACAAGCATTCCTTTTTTCTTCAAATTCAAGTATTCAGAATTTAGCACTCTGGTATCCTGTATTGTTATTGTAAATATTGTCTTATTATCATTACAGGTAAAGAAATTCTACTCCCTGCATTTGATCTGCCAACACACCCTTGAGACTTGTTTGTAATCTGCATGAAAAAGCAAGGGGGAAAAAAAGTACAAAGACCGTAAAACTTTGTGGTCAATGAAGAGCCACAACTGTCTCCAGGGGGAAGGACAAAAGCCCTCTTTTGAGAGTTCATACATAATAAGAATTGGTGGGATTTCTTGCACCTTCTCAGGGGCATGTTTGAAACATGTCTATGGCCAAATTTGAATTATATCAGCCAGACTTGTACCCTTTTATATTAAAGTCATTATTGACAAAAACATGATAGATTAATTGATTTATCTTGGTTGATTACCTTGATTAATCAGGACCTAGGTGAACATCTTCAAGACTTAGGAATAGCTCTGTAGCCACCAAAAGCAGATAAACACTTGATTATGTATTCTGGTGAGTCAAGCTCACCCATATGGGATCTCATCTCCTGTGTCTCCATTTCCCTTCTGCTAATCTAACCTCTTAGCAACATTTTAGCAATTCCTGTGGGTAATACAAGCAGTGAATAGAAATTGGAAAACTACAGATGAGTCTGAACTTACTTCCATTACAGCCAATGGGTGCTTTATTCCATTAACGTCAAGGACACTAGTCTGAGTCATAATGGTATTTAATATTATTTCTTTGGCAATGTCTGGACAAATGAAGAGCTCCTTTTTCTTGCTTCTGTAGAGGTATAGACCAAAAAGAGTGTAACCAGAGTAAGGCCGAAGTTTTCTTTCAGAAAACTTTCAGAAAATTTCTGAAATTTTCTTTTCAGAAAAACTTTAGAAATTCTTTCAGAATTTGCTGAGTAGCCAGCATTATGAATTTTTGAGGTGGTGGTTACTTTTATAAGCTTCTCATGTGCACCTTAACAGTTTGCCTATTTCAAACCTTTCAGCCCGCCTGCTCATCCACCAGGTTAGCACAGTTTCTGATGATCCCCTGTTTCCTGACAGCTCACCTGCCAGGTAGGGCAAGATCAGAGCATAGAGCTGTTTCATGGACCCTCAAGAGCCAAAGTTCTTTGTCTGTTAGCTAGCAGGCCACCAAACTTACAGGTCTGCAGGGTTTCCACAGCTCCTATTCATCAGCTCCTGAGTCAGGGCTGGATACCCTTTCACAAATAATTTTCAATTGTTATTTTATCTCTGAGAAGCAATAAAATAAAATTTAAAAATATCAGATCTTGTGTGAAAGACTTCCCTACCCAGACTCCTTAATCCAAAACCTGGAGCAGGCTGAACAAGTTTTGGTGCACAGACAAAGTGATACCATTTTAAGGATGTAGCCAGACAAGTATCATCTCATGGCTTCAGATGTCGCCGTTTCTTAATTTCCAATTACTATCCTATCAGGTCCATTTCTATGCGAAATGAAGTGGACTGGACTTAACCATGGGGGATGGGGGTGTATTTATTTATTTAATTAATTGTTTTTTTCTTTCTTTGTTTGTTTATTTTGCACTGTAACAGTCAAGGAGGTTTCCCAGAATGAATTATACATCTACTAGGACAGACTGAGAGACTTGTGGCTGTTCAGCCTGGAGAAGACAAGGATCCAGGGAGACCTTATTGTGGCCTTCCAGTATCTGAAGGAGGCTGACAAGAAAGTTGGGGAAGGAGTTTTTACAAGCGGTTGTAGTGATACTATGAGGGGTAATGGCATTAAACTGGAAGAGAGTAGATTTAGATGAGAAATTAGGAAGAAGTTCTTCATTATGAGGATGGTGAGACACAGGAACAGGTAGCCCAAAGAAGTTATGGATGCTCCATCATTAGATGTGTTCAAGACCAAGCTGGATGGGGCTTTGCACAACCTAGTGTAGTGGAGTGGGCTATTCAAGCCCATGGCAGTGGGCTTGAAACTGGATAATCTTTAAGGTATCTTCCAACCCAGAGAATTCTATGACTCTATCTCATCTAAAAGGGCAGCACCCTTTAGCCAAAGGGCACTCCCATCTTACAATACTCAGATGTGAGCCCACGTACTGATCTGGCAACACCAATAAACTGATTGTGCTGAATCTATGTATAACTGCATTGACTTCTCTTCTGTACCACAAAACAGCGGTGTTAGCACTTCACCAGAAGGTATTCCTAGCTGCCTTAACTTAAAATAAGTTTTATTTAAATCAATGTAGGAGTGTCAGGGTAGGAATTAGTAGTACTTATGTTGATTGATATCACTTCTCCACTTAACCAACAGCTACAAGTAGTGCAAGCAGACAATCAAGGGTAGGATAAGGCAAAAAAAGAATTATCATTGTTGTTGTAATTTTAGCACAGACAAATTACGGCTGCAATCTTTCTCCAATCAGTAGCATCAACTACAACTTACCGTCTTCTTAGCCATTATCAGGCAGTAGTTCTCAATATGTACTATGGAGAAGGACTGAGGTTAGCAGACAATGTCCACATACAACATTCTTGCCTCACGGCTGCTTCCAGCATGCCCATTTCGTTTTGTTTAATTAGGTAATTTAAAATGGATTCCCCCACTTTTCTTCACACCCCAAAACAAAAGCCACTGCTGACATTTCCAAGACAAGAATATGTAGCTTTGCATTCTTTATCATTTTATCCTCCATCAGGGCAGATTCTTTTAACTGGTAGGAAAGCCAACTTCACGTTTCATAGAATATGCCCTTTTTTATGCAAAGCATTAGCTAGAATGACATTTCAGCGCTGATCCTGAGAAAAGGACATTGCAAAGTGTCTTTATGGTAAGATAAATCCAGTGTAGCATGAATAAAAAAATTTCCAGTGCATTTCCATTCTGATTACATATCTACTTCAAAATCTAGATAGCTTGTTTAAATCATCAATCTGCTGGGTTCAATGCCATGGAAATTGCAAAGAAGTTCAGCTTTGCAGGACCTCTTGTACTGTATCTTATTGAACAAATTTGGATGTGACTACGTACAGAGCAGAGAAATTTGATTGTGATACTTCTCTGCATGGATTGTATCACTTTTCATACTAAACTGACTTTTTTCAGCCCTCAATTCAGCAGGTTATGTCACTTGACTCCAGAATAATTATTTACTTCCATTGTAATACTATTCTGTCAGGGTTTGGTTTGTTTTTCTTAAAAGGTTCATAGGAACATTTTTTATAAAGGATCCACATCTTGTATAATTTGCTATAGTTTTATTGTGAAAATATTATTTCTTTTATTTTCCACTCATAAAATTAATAACAAGGGAAACAACGCCTTACTTCATTTTGTAAAGATTCATCTTTTTCTAGAAATTCCACTATTCTGGCTAATCTCTAAAGACACAGAGGAAATCTTCCTGCCAATAACGCACGCACCAAACAGCAAGGGATGTGTTTCTGGCACAATCACTTTAATTGTCACCAAGCATACAGATGGTGACCTGTGGGACAGGAAAAATTTTGATGTAGATTTCTCTAACCAACCCCTTGGCTTATAGGTTACTTCACTTTTATTTGACTTCACATATTCCACAATGTCACAGTCATTACAGGACACACAGATATAACGCTGAGGCTGAAGTGAACAACTGCAGGACAAAATTTTATATTGAACTCTGATTTAGAAGGAGGAAGGAAGAGAATCTCAAAACTGCTATTTATAAAAGGTTTTCAAAGAAAAATAAAACCCAAGATGGAAGAAGTCATTCCTGAACAGCTTCTTGAACACCTTTTTTTTTTTTTCTTTCACTTCCGACATTGCACAGTTATTTCATTCCTTTTTGGTTTTGACACTGAAAAATCCCGTTATAGGAAACTCCCTGTATTTCACTTACCTGTAAAGATACTTTAAAATAGTAAATTTTTTGTGTGTGTCTTCATGAAATTACTTTTCATATATTTTTTTCCTTATGTTTACACAACAGTGTTGTCTAATGTTAAATATTTCAGATGTTTTGGGAAACTCATTTCAAGCCTCCTGCCACTTCTGCAGAACCACCTCCTGCAGGATTGAGATGCAGCTTTCCTGCTAGATTGCCTTACAGTTTCCCAGTGACAGCTACCCCTCTCTCTGTTTACCTTTCTGAAATATGTACGATGCCACCTCCTTGGTACAAGGGCAGGTTAGCAGCCATCTTTTAAGTCCCTGAGCAACAGCATTGTCTCTTGTGCAAGGTAGAGATAAGGATGACCATAAAGCCAGCACACAGACAGTGAGTCCTTAATCTCTCCAGTCAGCTTGCGGCATGGCCTGGAAGAAGATTGCACATAAACAAGACCTTCTCAAATCTGGCTTGTCTGGGTACCATCATAGCTGTAGATCCATTCTTAGCTCTGTTCTGGACAATTTACACATGCAAGAGGAGTTATCCCTCCATGTTCTCCACCCAAATATTAGCACAGCCTCACTCCCTTTCCTCAGAGCAAAACTCCATGCCTGTGTCCAAGCCTCCCATCATTAGAACCCAGAGCTATGTCCTCATGAACACATAACTGCAGCCAACATTTCTACCTCACTCTGCCCTTGCATCACCAATTCAATGCTTCCTGCCTCATCCTTCCTTACCAGTTGTTTCTCACCAGGCCTCTGAGATGTTACTGGCCAAGCAGGTATTTAGACAGAAGTGCATATGTTCTTACCCCTTAGCTGCCTTGCTCCTTTGGCATCTGCTTGTTCACTCTCCGTGGCATGCACACCGTGCTTGATAAACTCTGGAATAAACTATTCCAGACTCCTGAGATGCCTGTCTGTCTCTTCACTAGCAATAAGGTCACTCTTAAAAAAGAAAAAGCAATGAAAATTCTTCTGTGTAGAAGGAAATGACCTTTATTTGTTGCATGTCTATGTAAACTGCATAAAAATAACATGAAGACTGTGACATAAGATAACCAAAGGTAGTAAATTCAGGCTGACACTGTCCTCAACTTGAACTGTTTGGGAAGAAAGTATTCAGTAAAACCAAATATTTGGTCTTAAATCAGATTCTTTTGGGATGTGTCACTGTGATATATGCTTAGTATATTTTCAGGTACTTCCTGAGTTGCCTCTTACACGAGACAGAGTCACTGGGAAAGCAGGAATACTGAAAGAATATCACTAGGTATCAGAGTCCCTTAGGATCGGATGCTATAAACCTAAACCACCACAACAGTGACCCTGACCAGACAGCTCAGAAGTTTAATGCCAGAAAGGATATAACAGATGAACCATTCAGAAAGACAAGGGGAGGGTAAAGGAGAACAGGCACTGCCTGAACAGATCTGGTAAAAAAAAAGAACAAAGGTCAAAAGAAAGAGGCTTGTGAATCTTAACATGGAAGTTTCGCGCACATGTGGGAGATATGGTAGGGAAAGCATCACTAAGCTTGAAGAAGAGTTCAAGAGAAACACGCCTGTAGGTTGTTTTCTGTTAGTCATTCTAGAATAGTCTTTATAGTTTTATAGTCTATCTAGTTTGAGGGTAAGTGTTCCCAGATTAAAACCATACAACAAAACATCTTAAAATATAAAATGCAAACCCAAATTATACTAGGCTTGGGACACTTGGGGAAAAAATTCCCCACACTCTGAGAAGTCAGATTGCTTTCCAGTCAGGCAGCCAACATAGGTGTTTCAGTTCATATTTGAATCCAGTTGAATCTTTATTTAATTTCCTTTTATATTTAATGGCTACAAATAATCTATGAAGTTTAAAAAAAAGCTAAATTAGTCCTTCTAAATCTGATCCCCTTCACTTAACACAAATTTAAGGCACTGAATTGGGATTAATTGGAAGCCACAGATACTATTTATAATTTATGTGAAAATATACTCAATATATGAATCACAACGTGTTGTTAGCTACAGGGCTGTCTCTTGTAATTGATGCTCCAATAAGGCTCAGTGCCCTCCAGAAACACTGTCTTCCTAACCCTAATAATTGTATACCTAAGTGCTGGCACATTGCTAGCCTCCTGGATTATTTGCTTACTGGAACTGATGCTCTTATTTCTGGCCCTGGGAAACAAATGGGAATTATAGATGATTTCTCAAAAGGCAAAGTCTCACACTGATCACCAGTGAACCAGTCATTTGTCACTTGTTAGTTCCCATCGACCTTGGCACAAGAAGAAGGGGTAGAAGTGCCCCACACAGGCTAAGCCAGCTATCTTCCTACCTTAGAGACAAATTGTTGCAGGTTAACTGCAGTGAGAAGCGGAGCACCACACAGCTGCTCACTTGCTCACACTCCCAGTGGAATCAGGAAGAGAATCAAAAGGGCAAAAGTTAGAAAAGCCCTGGTGAACTTCTGCCCCTTCTCCCAGTTTTATTGCCGAGCATGATGTCATATGGTATGGAATATTGCTTGGATCAGCTGGGGTCAGCTGTACCAGCTGTGTCCCCTCCCTACTTCTTGTGCACCTCCAGCCTACTCACTGGTGAGGTGGTGGGAGAAGCAGAAGAAGCCTTGATGCTGTGTCAGCACTGCTCAGTGGTAATGAAGATAACCCTGTGTTATCAACACTGTTTTCATCACAAATACAAAACACAGCACCATACAAGCTACTGTGAAAAAAAATTAACTTAATCCTCGGCAAATCAAGACCCACGTGTGTGTAGAATTTTAAATCTGGTCTTTAGTCAAGTTTTTGAAATTCAAATATTGATAGCAGGACTAGGAACAGAAATTCTACAGCTGAATGCCAGGAGGTAGTATTCTCACCCAAGATGGACTTTCTCACCTAACAGAAAAAGGCACAGCAGAAGATATAAACAGGAGTAAAAAAAAGAAGCCAGATTTTAATGTGAGAGGTAGTGAAATATTAGCATATTTTACCAATATAAAATTTTCATTCAAAATGGGAATCTTTTGTTGAAGTTCTACTGAAGATTTGTAGTTTTCCATCTCAAGATACAACAAATGGATCATGAAGGTTATTCTCTCTGGCATAGAAATATATAAGACATTGATCCCAGATAAAAATAAAATATAAAATAAAAATAAAGTTCAAAGCATTTTTTTTCCTGCATGTTTTTCTGTAGTATCTACTTTTCTCAGATATCGTCTTTCCCTCATTGCTATTTTTGTTAGTCCTTCGAAATCCTCACCAGGGTGTTAGGCCAGTATCCTGTTGTTCCACACATTGCACAGAGAGAAAACAAAAAGCCATCCTCTAACCTGCTCACAGTAGAGCTGAAACTGAACATCTGAGTAGAAGTGGAGAAACCAAGAAAACACAGGCAAAAATCCAGACTGCAGAGGTGGTGGCTGCATAATGTTCTTAAGTTCTTTGTAGGGTTCATGATGAGGATGGGCTTTAAAGGGTATTGGGGTGGTGGGGGGGGTGAGGCTATGAATTTTGACATTTGTTATGAGAAACACACATCAGTAAGGCAGAGGGCAACAAGGGGAATTTGGCAGATCGTGGGTGGAGCAGAGGCAGGAGTTGACATTGTGATACTGATTGAAAGAGGCTGAGTGGATAGTTCAGTTAAGTTCAGTTAAGGCAAATGGGTGCTTTGTTTTGGCTTTCTTATAATAAGGAAAAAAGATTCCTAAAGGAAGTGTAAAAAGATGTACTGAGAGGAGAGATGTGGTCAAAGTAGCAGCCTGGGAGACAGATAAGACAAAGGAAAGCTTGTATATGATGGGGTGACAGGGAAGCATCATGCTTATCGGAACAAGAGCTGACCAAAACCTGGGCAGGAACATCAGAATGGCTGCAAAGGCCTTTAATTTGGGAAAGGTGAGGACCTAAATTTGAACATAGCTAAGGACCTGCAAGCCCAACAGAAGAGCGGGATTTTGTGTAGCAAACCATTTCAGACAGTGATCACAGACAATGACTTTAATAAGAGCAGGAGATGGACATGAGGCAATTAGGGTTTTTTTCAGATTTATTTGTCCTTTGTTTTCCTTTTTTCTTTCAAGGTACGTAAGAGAAAGAAGCAGATAGGTCAAGGGGGAAAGGCTTGCAATATAGGAGAGTCACTGGGGCAAGAAGAAAGTGAGTAGAGAAGGGAAATGGATTAAATACTTCTGCCTCTCTGATTAGATGAAGGAATCTAAATTTAAACTACCAAACTTCTTCATGTTTTGTGGATGTTATGGAAGTTAGTGTCCTCCCCAAGGAGTAGTGACCCCCAACTATAATTTAAGCACCACAGAATCCACATGAATTCTCCATCCATAGAAACACTGTTAATAGGAACAATTATTTTGACATGAAAGTCCACAACAGTGGAAGCTCCACTATGCACGTTTCACTGCTCACAGCAGCACTTAATAACACAATAGATTTAATTACTTTAAATATTCCTCAGTTCCATTTGCAGATTTGCACCTTTCCGATGTGTATTTATTCTTGTTAAAGCAAAAGAGATAACAGAAACAAAAACCCCCTGCAGCTGATTTTTTTAATTGCAGTTCTCTGGGACAGATGACCAGTGAGAAGAGTTAATTTGGGTTTTCATTGCGCTCCATGACTGCAACACTGTGTCACGGATATGGTACTAACTTAATTGTGCTCGCTTTCTTCAGCAGAATGAGTCCTGATTGAAGAGCCAAACATCTCTGGTGAGATTTCACAAAACACACCACAACTTCCTCCCAGTATCAGTGAGAATAATGCTGAATGGTCCTTTAGACTGACTGAGTTTCTTTCTGATCCTATTTGGAACATGGTAGAAATTTTACTAAAGTGAGTAGGTGGCTTATTAAAATGATTTTGGTAAGTAACTTTGTACATTTTGACAGTGTAAAAAGGCACCATTGGTTTCAATTTATGAGTTAAAATCAAACCACGCTATAGATAAATTCCCTTATGAGTACTAACAAATAAAGGCATATTCATTTTGTACTTTTATTTACTCTTCCATTTTAACAAGAAAGTTTTAACAATGTTTTTTCCATTTATTTAGGCACAGCTCTTATTTCAAGGTAAGATGTTGGAAAGTATTGTGCCACTGTGCAAAATATATCAAAACAAAGTAGCAGTTCAGCATGACAAGACAACATGTCACTGCCCAGCTGGGATGCCAACAGGAAAATCAAAGCAAACACTGGTGTTTGTAGGCTTCTGCACAACATGACAAATGTACATTGTGATCTCAAGAGAAAGGAAGATGAGCTCAGGAAGTGTGTAATGAACGGTGCTCTGTCTTTGCGAGTCAGCAGCACTGGGGGCAACTGTGGTTCCAGCAAAGCTCTGCTACCTAAACCACTTTTATATTGAGCTGCTGCTACACAGAACTCCTGTTCCTGTATATTCTACAGGAAAGACTCCACACAGACCTACAAAAGGTTCATGGCTGATGGGGGGGTCTTGAAGCGCCTTCTGAGAGCCAGTAAGGAAGGGCAGAACTCATGGGTTGGGACCCATGTAGCTCTACCTGCCACAGAGAAGCTGTATCTTTTGCAGGTTCAGGATAAATGATCCCACATTTCCAGTGGAGGAAGGCTAATGGAGGGTGGCTAGTCCCTTCCTAAGATGACTCTTAAGGGAGTTGCTTGCAGTCTTGGTGCACTGGTGGGATGTGATTTTGGTTAAAAAGGGAAGGAAGAATGAAAGGAGAGAGAGAGACCGGAGAAGGGAGAAGGGAGAAGAGAGAGGGGAGAGGGGAGAGGGGAGAGGTGAGGGGGAAAGGTATAGGTGTAGTTATAGGTATTAGGTATATGTATAGGATGGCTTGGTTCACTTGTACCTTTCCTCCTGGGCTATGCTGATGCCATGAAGTCCCTGCCTGTCACAGACCAGCAGTGTCAACAAGAGATAGAGGAATTGTCATGCACTCACTCCGTTACCCATAAAAAGTGTCTCTGATCCACTCAGAGGAAAACATGTGCCATGTTACTCAGATGATCAAGAAAAGGGAGGTGAGCCTGAGACCAGTGCTGTGACTTACCCAGGAAAGGGGCAGGGGAAGTAGGCTGTTCCTGGCAGATAGCTGAGTTTCTCATCCCCATTCTGTGCAGTAGGATGACATTAACTCCTGTGACTGAACAAGGCCCTACACACAGATATAAATAAATAAATCCAAATCTTTTGCACAGGCATGAAAGCTGAGAGTGTTTAATTCAGGCTTGACTGTTACTTTCTTCTCCGCACCAGGACTGGACCACTATGAGATATAAAGAAGCATTGACTCTATTAGGTTTCAGCTATTTACCATATTAATCATAATCCAGCTCACCTTTCAAAAAGTAAATAACATCTTTAAGATTATCAGACTCAGTTTCGAGCAACATTTTTCTTATTAAACAAGCACTCTGGACTGGGAAAAATCAATAGGCGAGTTAGACTAGCCGCCACGCGGAGGGTGTTTGTTATCACCTCTAAGTCACTGTAAAAGATGACAAAGCTGCCACATCATAGAGAAAAGTAATTTTACAGGGCTCAGGCAGGTTCAAGTTTCCATCGTCTCCCTTCCTGCAATACAGTGCATCATGTGTTTCCACCAGCTAAATGAATCTGCTAGCCTGACAGACACAGATGGTCACCACAGTGACAGAGCTCAGTGTGGCAATTTGCATTTTATAGGCCATGTTTCCTTACCTTTTCTCTTTAGCAATAAAGGAAGGGAGGCTAATTCTTCACGGACAGCGCAAGTTGGTGTGATTGGGTGGGTGAGCAGCCCACAGTTGCAGGTGGCTGGCTGACCACATCCATCTGTGGAAAGGAGAGGATTCTCATTTCAGCTGCCAGGAGGACACTTGAGTGACCTCTACAACGTTCATCACCTAGGTGACACGGTCCACCTCTCTTGCTGTCCCAGTCACCTCAAATAGCTGCAAACAGCAATAAAAATTCAGTGAAATTGATATAGTCCAGACTAAAGTTATCACGTATTAAAAAGTTCTAGTTTCCAGGTGATCTTATTTTTCTGTGCGGTTTCATAAATATGAAAATTTTAAAATTAATTACTGATGTTAAGTTTTGTGGGGAAGGGATGGTTTTTGTTTGTTTACTTGTTTGTTGCTAAGGGAGGAAGTTGTTTTTTACCAAAATGGAAATTCATTTTAAATCCTTTCTTGGTGTGTAAAAGCTATTATTCATTTATATTATAATAAGGCAGTAGAGCTTGCAGCTGTAGCAGGAAAATCAGCCGGAACAAGACGAGGTAAGTAGCCATTCAGGATAAATGTTTCTAATGAAAAGGAAAGGTGATAAAAGGAAAAACAGAAGCAGAGAAAGATTAATCAAATTGCCTGTGGTTTTAGAGCGTCTTTGTGTCTGAGAGAGAATCCTCATATTTGCCCTCCATTCAGTAAACTGCTTGTAGTGGAAGTTACTGTACACCAGTGAAGACAAACATCTATGTGTTAGATGTTAAGGACACTGAGAAAAATAATATTAGCATTAAAAAGAAAACACGTGGGTCTGTGGCAGTACCCGCTGCGGTACCAATCTCAGACATACAAGGTAATACTTTTCCTTCCCCTCCATGCTATAGCTACTACAGTCGTGGAATAAAACTTTCTTCTACTAGTGACTTTCAAATGGGCACTAAGCTTCACAGTTCACTTCTGTTACCTAGATTAATGGGCTATTATTTTCTGTGTTTGTCTTGCTACCTTTGTTAATTCTGACTTGAAATGTGGCTGCTGATGATCAATAGGGCCTCTAATATGCACATATTTACACTGTTAGAAGTAGTAAGTCATGCACAGAACTCAGAGCTGAGAGTTTGTTAGCTGTTTTCTCCAGACAGTTTCATAACCTTCACCTGTCCTCTGCATATATTTTGATAACTAGTATTGACTCTCTAAAGTGAATACTGCAACCTGTATGATGAAATTAATCAATACGGCTTGCTATCCTTAATACTACATTTTGGGGACATTTAATTGTATCTCTCTAGAGCACAGGGTTGTTTCAACAATGTTTTAATATTGAAGGCTGATTGAAATGGAAAACAAAAATTTTGTTGCATTTTTAATGATATAAAAATCAGTCCATATTTGATGTAATAGAACTTTTAATCCAGAACTACACATTCCATGAAAATGGAATTATTTGCAGAATCTTCCTAATTTTGAACCGAACTTCTAGGTATTGCTGAAAATTTCTTGCCAGTGCACTGAGAATAGTTTAGTTTGCAATCAGATTAAGATTGTTTTAAGATAACATCTCTATGAAAGTATGGTTGACACACACTACAGGCAGTCTTTTATTACAAGCAAACATTATGCAAGTGTGAACATGTGGTCACCTAGAAAAACAATATATGGAGCTGTAAGCATGGGAAGGGGACTGCCACTCTAGGTATTCTGAGAAAAGGAACAGTCTCTGCAAGAAAACATCTGTCATCCAATTAGACAGAATATCCCACAGGATTCAGCCTACTTGAATACCCAGAAAGTCAACCTAGATAAAGCCATATATGGTTTTTTTACAAAGACATAATTTCTGTGTCTTTGTATACCACACCCTTTTATTAAAGAAGACCAGGAGTCATAGCTGCGCCTTTGAATTGGCCTACAACCTGCAGATACAGACAATGGGCACTTTTCTGAGGCTCTGAGTCTTATGGAGCATCTCTTGGCAGCTCCACATTGAAAGGAGGGGCAATATCCAGTTCTTCAGTTTGGTTTTCAACCGTGATAGGCAAGGAATGCTCCCTTCCCTCCCCTTATTCTCTTTCTTATTCATCATATACCTCCTAATTGCTGCAACAAGCCATTTGACTAGGCAGTGGAGCACTTTCACTACACAATTGTGATTCATCTGTGGAGCAGGTCCAAAATACACATGCAATATTTGCATAATCAATGGCTGGAAGGTAATATATATTTATGAGCAGCGCCAATTCATCTGTCACAGAAAATGATATTTCTAGTGATTCCTGAGTTCTGTGTTACACAGGTTAAAGAACACTTAGGTGTTTTTAAGAATGAACAGTTACTGGGGCTCTTTTTAGGTAAAGAGGGAAAGGGAGGCACTGCTTTTAGGTGACAATATGGTTAGATAGCTAGGCTATATGCATCTGGGATCATTGCTTGGCACAGATTTGCCTGTATCTGTACTGTTAAATTCTCCCAGCCTGTGAAAAAGAATGAGCACATCCGAACTGCTAACTGGGAATGGTCTCTCGTCTGTGCTGATTCCCAAACTGTGTCCAGGATGTGTTTGGGACAGTGCCAGCTGGCTGGGGACGAAATCATAACAGGAATCATTTATCAGGACAGGCGATCAAGTTCTCGTCCCTGGGAACGTTCCCTGGTGCCATTCAATTAACTAGGATAGAGATGTAGTCCAAAAGTCTAAACTAATTACCGTGAAAAAAGACAGTAATTCAGTGGTGGTGTTTCATTGCCATATGCTGGCATCTTTGGAGTCTGGAGAGAAAATAAAACTGTCTTAAGGAAACCAGCTTTCATTTAAACCAGATTTCAAGATCTGATATCCTGAGACTGTGTCCTGGACACAGTTATTGTGAAGAACATTTACAAGAAACAAGAACACTTTGTTACAAGGTCTTACCAGGAAAGGCAAGTGTGCCACATACATGCTGGTGCCTCTTAACATTCAAACTTTCCCAGTGAAATGGCAATTGTGAACGATAAATCCCTCTTCAGGTTGAACTGAAGAGGCTGAACAAATATAAACATATGTGTTTTAGAAAGAAATATCAACTAGTCCTGCCCCTGGCATGGATTTACCAATGGGCTAAAAGACACATTGCTCTCTACTTTCCACTACTATTTGTGGTAGCACATGCACTGGATCATGGGAGAAGGAGAATATTGTACAGTGACACTTCATTTTACTGCTGACCTTAGATCCATATCTACCAGCCCTCTAGGGTCAGCAAATGTCTGGATCATGGGAAGCCACTACATCAGCAAGGTGGTAAATAACTGGTGCAAAGGCTATTTCTTGCACTATGGTTCTGCACAGTATCAACTACTGGATGTCCTTTGAATAAAGACTGATCTCCAAAGGTGAGAAGGAGGGTACATTTCTTCCATGTTTACCGTGACACCAGCTAGGGTAGCATAAATGTCTCATCCTGCTTCTGTTATATGGAAAATATTTACCTACTGAACACCTGCAACACAGCCTGACAGTGAAAGGAGGACTAGTTTTAAACAGTGTCTTGCTGAATGGAAAGTGTACATGTTGGACATGATGGACACAAAATAACTATATTGCATCTCAACAAGTTCTCCTTTATGCGGACAAATAGAAAATTTGCTTGACATGACTGCTTCTCAGATGTGCCTCACTGCCCACTTGTACCTTGTTATAAGGAGAGGTTGTCACAATATGATGTATGTACCCTGTTAGCTTTTACCAACTTCCATTCACTAAATTGCAGGAGATGGATAAAGGTCAATTGTTGGCTGAGAAAATTGAGTTTAATCACAAGCCACCTAAGTGAGGAAAGACATTACCATCTGGCATTATATAGTACATTAAACTGACTCTTCTCTGGCCTGTAAAGGTCACTGTACATTGTATGGCAAAGGTTGCGCTGTGGAAATGCTAATTGATTTTTAATATTGGCTGCTGGTTTTCCTGTAGAGGGTGTCAAGTCCCTCTTGGGAGTACTTATTGACACTCATTCAAATTCAATCACAATTGCCACCCCATGCCAGCAAAATCAGATAGATTTTTGTGGTCCAGTCCAGCAAAGCTGGAAAAGGACTAAAGATCCAAGTGATAATAATAATGACTCAGCCACTGAATGACTAGATCATTTCTGTCAAAGTTGGGTAATATGTCTAGAAAACGAGATAATCCCATCTTCTTGGCCTTTCCATCTCTGAATCCCATGGGCAAGTTATTCACAAAACTGATCTGAACCCTCAGTGCCAGGTCCACAGGGTTTTAAGAGGCTACGTCATTTTATACTTCAACTGACTTAACTGTAAGTTAAATAGCTCAATACAGAAAAAGCATCAACAAACTAGTACAAGTTCACTGGAGACCACTGACATGATGAGGGATGGAATGCCTCTGAGGAAAGGCTAAGGGATGAGCATTGTTCAGAGTGGAGAAGAGGTGGCTTTGGGGGACCTTACAGCAGCCCTCAGTACTCATGGGAAGGTCACTGAGAAGACAGGCTTTTCACAGTAGTGCATGGTGGGAGGATGAGAGACAGCCAGCTCAGAATCTCAGACTAGACATAAGGAGAAACTTTTTTTGCCATGACAGTCATGAAGTGGAGCAGGTTGCCCAGTTACATTGTACTTTCACCATCCTTGGCAGTTTTCAAGACCCAAAAGGATAAAGCTCAAAGCAATATTATAGGATTCCAGAGCTGACCTAGTTTTGAGAAGGAGGTTGGAATAGGGATCTCCTGAGGTCCTACTTGACCTGTGTACCTAACGACTGTATGAAATGGGTACGATGGTGCTGGATACTCTCTTTCTGTGAGCCATCTGGGAGAATGGACAGAAGAGGGATACTAGATGGTGATACTTTCCCTTCTGCAAAGAAGCCAGTTGATAATTTTGTTTGGCATTTGCATTTATGTCCAATGGCCTGCTTCTGATTGTCACCTTCAGTGGCATGAAATGCATGTGGATCATATACAATTACCAAATATATTCAACATTAAAATCTTCTCAGTGCCTGTTAGTTAGAGTCAGATGCATTTCTAGGAAATCCTGAAAGAAAGACAAGTATAATATTAGGAAGGATGTGATTGAGAGGGCTCTGGTGTGACAAGCTGCCTGGCTGAGAGCAATGGGCTGCGATGGCAGAGGAAATCTCTGACGTGGCACTGGCGAATTTCTGTGTTCATAATTCCCTCAGCCCTAAAATGAATTCTGGAAGGCTAAGCATCCTTTGTGTCAGATCACTAGTATGTAGGAATAGACACAGTCTGTGACAGTAAGTAGACAAAAGCTAATGACGAAGGCACTTTTCCAAAAAAAACCAATCCCCTTCAAACAACCCCAACAAAAACACACGGCAAAAACCGAACCTTCACTATTTGAGAACTGTGTATTTCTAGAAAAAAAAACGTGGGTCTTCTTTAAATGGAACTTCCAGTAGTTCAGACAACATTACCATTTTTGTTCAACTTGCTCAAAATGAGGAAAAATAAAAATAAAAAAAAAGGAGATGAAAAAGCACTGCCAGGGCTTAAAAGGAACAGAAGAAAACAAAAGACAACTCATTGCCGGTGCAAAGCAGGCTCCTTTTTGTCAGATTTAAAGAATTTCATCCAATTTCCCCATGAATCAGCTGATAAAGCAGGCCCATTCTGACATGAAGCATAAGATAATGTCAACATTATTTGCAAACTGCTACATTACAGTGACAGCCTAATGTTTATTACTGTCAAATTACTGTCATTTTATTAAAAGGACCAAAAGAGCTGCCTTTGCTTAAGCGGGGCTCTCAGTCCCACTAGAGAATGAAGCTGCTCCCTCTTCCCCTGTGCTGCTCTCTGTGATGGACCGCAGTACATCCATTAGTTCGCACAGACAGCTCTGTGAACATGCTCACTAATCAACAATGTGTGGAATTTTAAATACCAGCACACCGTTTTACCTGAATCACCCTTTGGTTTTTTATAGGTTTTTCTGGGTTTGGTTTTGCTTGGGTTTTTTTCCCCATGAAGCCTCCATATGTATTATCACAACAGTTTATTCTCCTAACAGCTATTCTCCCCGTAGCGTTTGTATTGTCAGGGCCAGATTCTACGAGTCCTACTCAGTTTGAAAAGTTTTCTCTGCTGTGTCAGTTCTGGCACTTGTGAAGTGACACGCTGTGCAATTTTAAGGAAGATATCACTGTGCCACCTTACAGATTTGCATTTACTAGTCAAACAGAATACAGTATTCCCATCACCTCTGCTTTTCTAGTGTAAAATGAAAACACTTGGTATCAGATCTGGGCTAATTCATACCACGGGCTTGCACGCAAACACCCTAAACTTTATTTTGACATTGTTAACAAGGGCATAACGAGAGCTGGAAGCTGGAGACAAAATTCAACCTTAAAATCAGTGAAAACTTCCTAGAAATAGTACTGCTAAGAGCTGACACAATGCTTACACAAGGAAAGGAAGGGCAGACACTGTCTCCTGTGGCTTTTAAACAAGGTTTGAGATCCTTTTATCCAGCTTTGGAAAGAATTGCTGGATTTACATTTTTTGTAAGGGAAAGGACATAAGAGCCTCCTCTGCTGAATAGCTGTGGGCACTAGTAGCAGGAGGGGGATTTCTTGTGCTGCCCTCAATGCATTCATAACACAGTAATTTAGCTAAGGCTTAATAATTTTCTGTGGTAAAACTTAACATATCAGATTATCTCCTATAAAGGTCAGAAGGATTCCACCATATACATTAAAAAATGAAGGAAAAAAGCATAAGATGTAGATCTTTTACTGTGCTCCACTGGTTTGTGTCCACAGAACCACTTCGCTTGGTGTGACCCTTGCCTCCAGTGTCTGCTTTCACAGTTAGTAATGAGCAAACTGCAATTAAAGTTGGTTCAAATTAAAGCTAGAATGATCATTTAAACTTTTCGGAAAAGAGAAAATAAACTCAGGACATGCCTCCCTACACACAGGTGAATACACTGAAGAAATACACATTAAATAGCAAGTCCCATAACAACATACTTGATATGACAGGTGGGAAATAGGGTAGAAGTGAGCTGAGGGTTAAAGCAACTAGCTTTGGTTGTCAGTGGAAGATCTGTAAAGTATTCCTAACTCAGATACTGTCACTCCTAGTCCAGCTCAGTGTCCAAACCAGACCCCATTCATTTAATTGAGTTTTAGTAGTTAATTTCCAGATATGAAACTGAGGTTTGTGGAATCAACCGTTGCAAGCCAGAAGCAAAAGAAACTTTGATAGACACCTGCACAAGAAAGTCATGCCTCCTTTCACCACTTCTTACAGCCTGTTCAACTCTGAATCAAAGGATCTCATATAAAATCTAATGACTTTTAATTAACCTATTTCAGTTTATGTCTTTGCTTCATTTGGATTCATTATTTGATGCCCACTATTTAGGGAAGCCCTCCACTTCATCCTCCAAGCCAGTGATAACCATTTCTTGTCCTGTTCGTGAGACACGACTTCTGTCATGTCAGATACCTGTTCCACATTGTGGAGATTCTCCCAAACCCTGCTTGCAGCAGTCCTTACTGTAAAAACCCTGAGTCTGCCAAATGAAGGGGCTGTGGAGACGACAGAGCAGGAAAGAGAATCTCATATGCAGAGAGCCTTTGTGTGAAGTGCTGTTTTTTAGGTGAGCTGCATCTACATAAAGACCAATCATGAAGGTCTGAGAAATCAGCAGCCTTGACGTTTGGAGGAGAATTTTCGAAGTTGTCTTGGCTCATACTGAAAAACAGAAACAGCTCATGCCTGGAGCTACCTTGCATACCACACATGGCTAGTCTGGAATGAACTATCTGCATCAAGGTCATTTCTTCATTGTCCTTATTCTATGTTATGTGAAATGCCAAGATGGTGCATCTTCCTTCTTGAAAAAATAGACATTTGGTGTGGTGTTGTGTTTTTGTGGGGTTTTTGGGTTTTTTTTTTGCTAACATCTCATTTGCATTACAGATTATTTGCTTATTATCTGATTTTATCAAAATACTTAGGTCAGATCTTCTTCTGGTACAAACTGGAAGTCAGCTGAAAAACTACAGTAAGAATAAACACAAAGTCAAATTAAATATAACTCATCCCAAGAACAGGCAAAAGGAGCACATCTGGTAGAATCTTAAGGCTATCTTTTTTTCAATTTCAAATACAAATGACCTCCAGTACACTGAAATTTAATTGAAAACATTTAGTCTGATTTAGTAAGCCTGAAAGTCTGTCTCTCCTAGAAAAGATCACTAAATTATTTTTCTGGGTGGGGGGAGGTGAAAAGAACTAGTCCTCTGCAGCAGTATAATACTTAAAGGATGCATCCCTACCAATATCCAAACCACGGCTCTTAAATCTGCAGATGTCTGAAAAAGATTTTAAAGTCAAATAAGGCAGAAGATTAGGAGCTCTTTGCTCCCAGGGAATTTCACATGCTTGAAGAACAGCAATTGCTTTGTCTTCTGCTGAAATGCAGCTATCTCTGGGGTAAAGAGAAGCAGCTGTGTAACAACACATAGCGATGCCACACAGGAACTTGACAGAAAAGGAAAAATTGCACGTGAAAGCACAGCAGTACCAGGAACTTAGCTAGACAAACTGTGCAGTCATTACCCTTTCAGATTATTGAGACAGAGGCGGGAATTAGGCTTCCTGTACCACAGGGCCTGAAAACACCCCTGTGTGGCAAACCTTGAAGTTTGATATCTTATTTGAAGCCTGGCAACCAGCACCTCACAGGGCCCTTTGCTCTGATACTGCTGCCATGAGAGCTGTTCTAGTGTCATAATGGCAGATACATTTTCATTCAGGAGCAACATTTGGTTACAGACTGAGTTTGCTGGTACTAATAACTTGGATTGCTTCCAAAAAAGGGGGAAAAATAAGAAAAGGGGAAAAAAAAAAAAAAGGAAAACAAAAAAATGGAAAGCAGGAAAGGCAGTAATCCAAATATGAATCAGAAGCTGTGCAACCCACGGAGTCAATGGGGACCTGAATTGAGATAATAAATACCTGGGTGAAAAATAAATGCAGTTGCTGGAATTCTAAGGGACAACTAACCAGCTTCGCCAGAGGCTTAGGAGGTGGTGATGAGTTTGCCCAAAAAGGAATTTTGCTACAACTACTTAAGGCATTAGTAAATGTAAACGGCGTCGAAGGAAGGAATACTGAGCCTCTTGTGAGGCTCACAAATTGCTGCTATAAACAGGAGGCTAGTGATCTGTCACTACCTTCCATAGGTTGAAAGTCATCAAAGAGGTGCCTGATTTGCACAGCTAGCCTTTGCATGATCTGCTGGGATGGCAGGAGTGTGCCACCATATCAATAACCTATAGGCCTATAGGAGAGTAAGAGGTGGCCTCCATACACAAAACTTAGGTTTAAGTGAAGGATTTAGACGCAGGTAAACAGAAGTGTTTGAGTCCCACCAGAGGCCTGATCTATACCAACAACAAAACCACTATCTGCCACAACGTGGGAGTGAAGTTGAGCCCAGTAAGAAGGGAGGGGTGAGGGGAAGGTGTTTGTAGACTTAATCTTGTTTCTCATTATCCTACTCTGATTTTGACTGGCAATAAATTAACTTCCCCAAGACAAGTCTGTTTTGCTCGTGATGGTAATTGCTGAGTGATTTCCTTGTCCTCATCTCAACCCATGAGTATTTTCTCCCCCTGTCCGGTTGAAGAGGAGAGATAGCCCAGCATGGGGAGTACCCGGTGTCCAACCAGGGTCAACACACCACAGTCATCTCCCCATCTTTATCTCAGCACATGAGCTTAAGAGGCCTGCTTTTTACTGGTAAATATAGCAATCCTGATTTGCAAATATGACCCTAATGGTAAAATTTTGAACTCTATTTGCTTCAAGACTGGTGATTTGTACTTGGGTGAGTAGCTGCCTAAATCAAAGCTGTAAATCTTTTAAGGCTTGTTTTGTTCTAATCAAACTATAATATATTATGGCCATGTACTTAACATTATGAATATTGTTCTTTTGAAAGACATAGATGGATCAGGAGTCCTGTGCTAAAATATAGCTGAGGCTTTTTAATTTTAAAGCCTCCTAGGTAGAGATAATGGGAACAATACATTCACAGATACATGAACTAATGCAGTGTTGTGTTCCGCTCACTGGATGTGAAATGCTGCAGGTACTCAAAAGAAGGTAAATAATAAATTGCAGTTTGCTAGTTTTTTGTGGTGGCTTTTGTTTTTAATGCTAACAAACTCTTTGAAAAATAAATGCCTGCATAAAATTGAAAATGTTGCCTGCTCTCTAGATGTACCTGTAGTAGAACAAAAGATCTGCAGGAATGATTAATAAGTAGCACTGTTTCTCAAGCACTATCTGATTAACAAGCATTCCCATTTACAGAATCCTCCACTTCAATTAGCAGAACAGGGTATCGTCAGGGAATGGCAATAATGGGTTTGGTGGTGGGGTAGCATAAGGAACTCAACTCTTTCCTGCTAAAATATGCTGATCATCGGGAACTTATTTATAATCAGCTCACTTACAGCCTGTGTTTGCACAAGAAAGAGGACAGAGGAGGGAGCACAGCCTTCATCTTTAGTGTGTTTATTCATTACTAAATGAATTCTACTACTAAATTAACAACTGTAATTATTTCAAAAGCTATTCATGTGGGTCAGTAAGGAGATGTCAGCTAACCTCAGCCAACAAAATAAGGCTTCTAGCATAGGAGAAGAGTGCTCCTCAGGCTAGCCAGACCACACCTGGCATACTTGTTTCTCTCCTTCAATGGCTTTCTACCACAGCTGTCTATAAAGGAACCTAGAACCACAATCCAGACTTAAGATCCCATTGTGTGGGTGCAGTATACCTGAAACACACAAATCTCGACATACACTGGAGGGATTTACACTCCCTGATGCTGTAAGTACCTTTGAAAAGCCTGCAGATGCTTTCTGCATCCTTCAAGACTGCACTGAACAAAACTGTTGTAATGGCCCCAAGGCCCATTGGCTGAGGGAGAAAAAAAGATGTGCAAACATCTTTTTTTACCATGAATGTCTTGAGAAAAAAAAAGTAGCATCAAGAAAGCATGCTGTCTATTTTTATCCTCCTTTCCATGCATTTTTACAGAAGGGAAAGGAAGAAGAACCTCTTTAAGTTAAGGTTCCTCTCATTTACTTCAGTTGGGTAAACACTGACTAACTAGTCCAGTGTACTAGGTAATGAGAATACTGGAAAATTTAGAGGAAGATTCTTCACACTTTTTTTTTTCCCATGACATATATAAAATTAAAGCAAAAGAACGATGGTCTTGATGCCTGGATGTCATGTCCACCATCAAGAATGAGAATCTGGGGAACTACAAGCCGGCTGGCCTAACCTTGGTCTCTGAGAAGGCTATGGAGCAAATCCACCCAGATGCAAGTTTCCGTGTGAAGGACAAGGAGCTAACTAGGAACTGCCAATGTGAATTTATTAAGGCCACCTGTAGAGAACAGGGAGGAGGAAGGGGAATGGAGACGCAGTTACCTTACAGGACAGGGCTTCTATTCAGGTGGACCTCCATTACAGTGATATTACCATGTTGCAGAATCACAGAATGGTTAGAGGTTGGAAGGGACTTGTTAAAGTCATGTCCTCCTCTCCCTGTCCAAGCAGGGCCACCTAGAACAGGTTGCCCAGGACTATGTTAATAGAGAGAACTATGGTCTGAGAGTTCTGTGTCTGTCCTGCTACTCTAAAAAGTTTCTAAAACTTCTAAAAGTTTTTACTTTTGTTGTTGTTCTGCATACCGACTAATTTCCTCATGTCTTTTGAGTGGCCTAGCAACACTAGGCACGTCCTGAGAGAAAGTTAGGCTTTAAAAATATACATCTTTAAAAGAAAAAAAAACCTTTGAAAGAATGTGTTTTGAAGTGAAATAGTAACTCTGTTCCAAATACATGTTCTCCTGCAAACCAATGTCTTTCTGGGAAAATTGGAGTTTCTGAGAAATATTGTACCAATGATAAACTCCAGGATTGTTTTGGCTCTTCTTCTGTGTAGTGCACAGTGATATACCTTCATCACTTCTTCCTTAATACAAGTGTTTGAAAGTTAGTGAATTCCTTAAATGTTAAGAATCACAGAAGTATGGAGTCTTAGATTTCCATTAGCAGAAGTGCTGCATATTTTCTGTTTCCTAGTTAAAAGATTTCCTGCAGATATTCCAAAGGAGAGATAATCTTATTTACACAGCTCTGGATAACTGAATAAGTACGCTGGAGGTTTTTCTTTTCCTCCTGTGTAGCATCTGATGGTTATTAGTGGGGGCTGGATGGTAATATTTTAGATACAAGATTGAAGTAGGAAATATTTTACTTCCTATTGTTCTAAGTATTTATGCACAGACATTCAGCTGCTTTTTCTAGTCTCTAGACTTTCCTTCAACCAATCCCATTTAAAACTTTCCTCTAAGCAGTAACCAACATTTACAGCATAACCATAAATTCCCTCTTGCACAAGGCCTCTCAGCCAGCATTCTAGCTAATCCTTAGATTTAAGATGCTTACAAACAAACAAAAACATGCGGCCATGTTTAACTAAAGGCTCTGGAAACAAACACTATGAAAATGTCCTGATAAATACATATGCTAAGAAGGCTATATCACAGAAACGTTTGGAGCAGAAGCCATCGAAAGACAGTCTGCCTTTCTTTTCTGCTTGCAACAAGCAGAGCATAACACTCTTGCTGAAGGAAGGATGGAGAGGAGGGCAGGCAGACAGCAGGTAACACAGTTACGTACACATCCTCTCACCTACTCCCACCTATTTGGAATAGTCCCCTCCATACAGTGCAGCAAACCACACACATTGCTATGAGAGCTGTCTTCAGTGATTTTCTCCAAGTATCTGTTTATTTCCAGGCCTCAGCAATTGCTTCTGTTTTCAAGGTATCAACAAAGCTGGATTTAGAAGAAAAATATGAGTGGGAATCATCATGCGTCACTTCAGACATCTAAGGTTTAAATGTCCAAAAAAGTTTAATCACCCATACAAGTCAAGGGGGAAGGGCCAGGTGCTTTCAGAGGGTGAGTCATCTGATCTCAGTGTACTTCTGTCTCACAAAGATGAGTTATCCTTTGAGCTTGTTTCTCTTAGTTGACTATAAGGGGGACCTGGGCAACCAGTCAAGAGCTTACCATTTGAGTTGTAGAAACAAATTAGAACTGAAGAATCCAGCCTGTTAAAAGGTGTATAAATTTTATCAAAGTTAAGTAGATGCTGTTTTTCAAAAAGCATAATTTGCAAGTTACCAACAGCAATACAAAGATTCCTAAATGTTGCTTGCATGAGGAACAAGAGTTGTTGGGATGTTAGTAACAGTAAATATTGACACTCATTGTTTATAAAGGTGATAAGACATGAATAATATATATACAGAAACAGAGAATTCATCCTTGTTAGCAAAAGCTATTTTGATCATTTTAATCCTCCTAGATTACTCTATTAGCCTGCAAATTAGGGAAAAATCTGCTTTCTTGTGATGGTTAGAAATATTATGCAAGTCATGGATCCACAACTTTCAAGTTTAGACACGGTTATTAGATGGTTCAATCTAATCTAGTCTGCTATGTAGGAAAACCAGGAGAAGCTCAGTTTTCTGTATGTATCTTGCTGCTGTGGTTCCTCACTCTCATTTGAGCCTAATTTTTCATTTAAAACTGCAGAGCTTTTACACTCAGCATTAGATCTTACTTTTTTCCACCACTAGATTAGAGTCATTTAGTACTTGTTATTTTCTCCCTGTGCAAGCAATTATAAACCATAATCAAGCTTTTAAGTCTCTCACAGCAAGATATCATCTTCTGTCCTTTGAATTATTCTTCTGAAGAGCCCTTACCAAATAGGTTAAATTATGTACACGTGCATATAAACATTATTCAGAAGTACACAAAGTGACCTTTAAAAGGAGTATTGATTGAGGCATTTAGAAAAATTATCTGCTTATAACTTTGAAGGATAGCACAAAAAATTAATGAAGTTATTCCTGCTATGTGAAGGACTCCAACGCTAAACTATCTAGATACAGGTAGGAAAAAAAAAAGACTGTTACCATAGGCCATGCCCGTGACCAAGTTTCTCTTATCCCTCTGACATAGGATGTACCATTTCAATTTCCACTTCAGGGAATAAATTGTTGGAATAGTCTATGTCAAAATAACCACCAACAAAGACAGACATTTGCACTATTAGTAGCTATTTCATGGCTTCCTGAGCTAGCTTAGGAAAGATATTCTTCCTTAGGGAATATGGAGGCTTTCCCCTTCCATTCCAGAATCTGAAATCCAAAATGGCTTCTAGTATTTAGATTGCTTTTTAACAACCTATCTTTCCCACCTCCCATCCAGTTTCCTGTTGTGTAATATGCTTGTATTATTTTTTCCATTTTCATTTCCTCAAATCTTAATGAGTGTAATAAAAAAGTAAATGGAACTCATGATCACCACCGTAATACATACCACAAAACTTCACCACAATCCCTTACGTGTTTATTCCACAGCTCTTTCAAGAGGAGTAACTGCCTGAGGATCATCTCTGCTTGCTTGACTTACACTTCCTTAATTGGCAGTCTTAGAGGGACTCTTATTTGTGATGTAACTATAATATAGTCTTCAAGTGAATAAAAAAAACCACACACACTTCTCTTATTAATATGCTGTATGAGAAATTCATCACTGGAATATTTTAAATATCTAAGGGAATTTTCTATTCAAACCATTTCAAGTTAGAGCCTCAAGTGCTGTACAAAAGTGAAACTCATACTAAACAGAATAAAGTTAATTTTTACGTGGATAATTCTAATCATCACTCATATGGTTTTCAATATGCATGTAGGCAGCATTCACCATAGTTTATATTTCATCTTCTTTACTTTCAAGCCTGTAATTAGCTATCCTGAAAGGTCTGCTAAATTTTTAAAGCAGTAAATATTTATATTGTGATATGAACATTGCAAAATAATCTAGTAAAATTACGAAGTTTGTGAATGTATGTTTATCAGTGTAATTCTGTAGCAGTCTTACTACCTGAAGCAAGAGCATCTTCAACTGGTAACTGCATTATCAGAAGAATGAATTTACAGGCAAATGTACTTTCCTTCTTTATTAATATATCCTTAGTAAGGGCAATGGATTCTGTGAGATGGAGTCTGCGTATTTTCTCTGTTAAAAACACACACGAAACAGTTACCTCCACATTAAGAAACCCCAACTCTTAATAGAAGACAATTTATCAAATCAATAAAACGTGTTTCACCTTAATGAGATGTTTAGGGCATCGGGATCTTTCACAAGCAGATCAGCAGCAATAGGACAAGTTACCACTTACTCTTTTGCCATAGAAGACAAGTAACTATTGAGTTAATTGGCTGCTGCTTAAGTAAGCATTTGGAGCAGTTAACTATGTTTTGTGTAAGAAGGAGAAAAAAAATACCAGTCTATGAAGGTCAGTAGAAAAAATAACTTCCCTTTATCTCCACAGAGCATACAGCATTTCCCCTCAGGTGAGAACTTTTTATTGAGTCTAAGTTTCAGAATATAAAGGTAAGACCATTTAAGCTATTTTATACCAAAAGGTGCTAGGCATAAAGAACTGGTTAAATGTTTAGCTTTGCAAAAGCAGAAACTCCAAGGACTGACTTACATCTGATTTCTCTCAGGGTAATAAGAGCAGAACCATGTTTAGTCAGGAATTCTAGCTCAGTAGCTTGCTATCTTGAATAAAAGTGTTATTTTTGATTACTGGATATAAATATTCCCAGGAAATTTTGTCAGAAACCTTTATTAAATCTAAATCATTCTAGTTTCATAATTTTCAAGTACATCTTTGACTGAAAAAGTGAATTTTTCCATTAAGCCTGTTCCATAACTTACTATTTTTAGGAATGACGAAACTTTCTTAATACTTTCCCAGTAATGAACCTAATAAAGAACTATACAGCAAAGCAGCTTTATTTTTGCCCTCAGCTACAGTTTCTAAGCATTTTTAAAATCCAGCTTTGCCAGAGATGTTGTCTTGACTTGCAACTGTAGAGAAAGCCTGCCTGAAGACAAGGGTCAATGCACTGCAAACGCATTGAAGTATCTGAGGCCACACAAACATTTATCATCTTAGCAATATGTGCTCTAACACTAAACACCTTCCGTAATTTCCATTACCAAAGGGGTTTTTCTCCCCATTAAACAAATGCTGCTGTCTCGGACAAAATTGCTGAGCTTGTGAAAATAAATCTCAGCCCCTTTGTCCAATTAATCTTTTTCATATTCTGATTCCTTGTGTATTTACTCAACTGTAACAGCTGAAGTTTTTGCATATTGGTAACCTGGAAATTCAACTACAAGTTGGGTCTTTTAGCACACAATTGTGAACCTGCTACAAAAATCCCACTATAATACTAAAATAGTAAAAAAGGCTGCAAAGTTCTGTGTGGAGAAGTGGAAGCAGAACCGCTCAAGGGAAGATTTGGTCCTATTTATCACCAATCACTATATAAATTTGTAAGTTTAACTTCACATTTTCGTCTTTAAATTTTCACTTCCTTTGCCCAAAAGGATGAAGTTCCAACTTGAAAAGTGTGCTCTGCAATGTAGTTTAGACAGACATATGAGCTTGTTCCAAGTCACAGAATATTATTTCATACATTTATTCTGTAATTAAATGTGGTGTAAACCCTACATCAGGATAAATGCTTTTGGAAAGACTGTGATATAGACTAGACAATTCATTTGAAGCAGCAGGCTCACGCCCTTGCTCAAAACCTTTAAGTAAGGCAATGTTGTGTAGAGCTGGTATCCCAGAACCAAGCATTAGGACTGTCCCATCATGTAGGTTAGCCATCAGCAACAGCACTGGCAGGATGCACATACGTATGTGGCCTCTTGAAGCAAATGACAAAGCTATCCCAATTAATCCCAGATTCCACACAAAACACAATCGCAGGAAATACATCAATCTCTACCTAGTGATAATAAAACCCAGCAGAAATGAAGTCCAGGTTTCAAAGTACAGAAATAGTCAGTCCTTAAGCTTTTAGTGAAATGAAGCAAAGTATCTGCAAGTAAAACAGCTGGGTAGTCTGCAGTCAACCCACTTTGACTGAACCCTAACAGTTCCTGTGTTAGGCCACTGTTGTGCTGGTTCAGCCATATCACTTTATGCTGCCATCAGTTGCCTGATCACACAGGTCAACGCTGAACTCAGCAACATCCCCTCAGAAGTCTTCTTTCAGACAGCTCTGCCATAGGTTCCTGTGGGCCCAGCTCCTCCACTGCCCACTGTGGTGCCAGCATGGCCTGCTGGACACAACAGACAGAGGTGACTCCCTCAGTGGCCCTTCACATGGAAGGCACCACCAAGACAGCTCAGCAAGATGCAGCCAGACACAACAGAAGCCACACCCAATAGGAAGCTTCTCCAACTAATCTGCTCCTGGTTAAAATAGCCCTGGCCTCGCCCACCACCCCAACCATGACCACCTGGGTGAAGGCAGAGCCACAGGTGGGCCAGGTGCTGCCTCTGGACCATGAAGCTAGTGGGGAAACAACATTTTGCTAGGTTGTGACTCCATCCACAGGTCAACTTCAACTTGGGGCCCACAGCTCAGGTCCCAGTACTTCAGCCACTCAGGACAAGATCTCAGAAAAATTGCCGTATTTGCTAGATAGCTTTGATAGTCACATTTTAAGTTATACTAACAAAATATTTTAGTACTGACATTACGAAGCTCTGTTGTTCAGGACTCCAGAGTGGAAGGCTTGATGCTTCACTCCAATATTTCATAGCACTCCTCAAGTGAGAGTGTGTTGGTAAACCTGGTGTCCAGTGCAAATTACAGCAAGTGAAATTGCATTCTGCTTATCTAAATTCTCTCCACAGTATCCATATACCATTTTTATAGTTGGCTAGCATTTAAATTGTTAGGTGGTGTTCCACACCAGAGCTTCCTGCCTGTCATTCTGAAGGGAATCATTATTATACACCTCTTGTGCTTATTCAAAGATTTTTGGATTTTGCTTTTACTTATTTAAATAACTACTATTGCTTGCTATGGGTATCAGCACAGAAATGCAGTTGCTGTAGAGTGAGAGATGACAGAAGGGAAAATACTTCCATATTGTGAGATTAACTGATAAAATCACCTTAAATATTTCAAGGTTAAAAATACAAACCTTTATTTTTACATGGTCAAAGTTTTTTTTCATTTGTTAAAAATCTTACTCAAGACACTTTGATCAGTACCAGGGTTAATATGAAATCTCAGTTTGCTCTGTATAAAGTCAATAGTCAGTATATGGTATTAGAAGTTATGAATAGATGTCAAAGAGGAGGTATTTGGTGTGAAGCTATTAAGTGATATCATGCATTTTCAAAATAAAATAGACCCAAATTATGCTTTTCTTGGGATGAGTTTGAGATTCAGCAAAGAAAAATGCATCTGACAGAAACAACTGAGGAATGGGACACTCACACTTTGCAAGCAGTATTTAGGAAAGAACACGAGAAATTAAATTATCAGAATTTTATTTCAGTTACAAATTATCACAATCACAATTAATATAAAACAGAAAGCACGGAGGAAACATGACCATTAAATACAAGATTTATCAAGGTGTAAAAGCCTCATCCAAGACTACTACTAGAAAACCTGTGACCGTATATTAAAGAAAATATTTCTATGCATCAAACACCAAGTGAAAGAGAATAAGCAGCATATTATAATTCACAGGGATTAAAACACCTTCAATGTTATACAAGTTTCTGAAGGAAATGGAAGCTGGAATATCACTTCTACCCAAGAGTCTTGCTTTGAGTAGACCTGTTTACAATCAGCTATTAAGAAAAGCTTCAGCATAAAACACCAATCTTCATTTTAACTTGTCCATGTTGTTCACACATTAGACAAGCTATTTCCAAAAGCATTGAAATTCTAGTCATGAGACTTCACACACTCTCTTACACTTGCTGCATAAGGCTAAAAAGACTCACTAAAGGAATATGAGGTTGCATTATTGCTTTCTAACAGGAACTTAGATGAAAATTCTTTATTGAGCTCCAAATAAAACATTGTTGCATCGCTAAACAATCAAGAGTTTAAATATACAATTACTTTAAAAAGTGTATACTGTTATACACTTTAAGGCTTTAATACAAGAAATACTGAACAGGATTTTCATACTCCGTAGCCCGTCTCATTGTCTAGGCACACGGATAAGCACAATGCTCTAAGCAGTCCATAATTAACATGGCAGGAGTTCCTGAAAAAGAGCAAAATATCATTTATTTGTATACACTCTGAGACTAGCGACTATGAATTCTCAGAAGACTGTCAGATTACAAGCAGTGGATCAGGTAATTATGCATATAATGTATGGAGATTTATGGAAACCACTGCAGAAACTGCCATCACTGAAATTCAGTGCAAATGTGATAAAAGGGTTCAATAAAAGCAAATGAATGATATGATTAATTATAATCATTAACATCACTTGTTTGACCAGTAACATACAGCAATTGACCAGTGTCAGAATACAAAACCCTACTAGAATGGATAACTACATTGATTTTTATATTTTTTTGAGAGACTTTTTGGATTATTTTTCCCTCTGTTCAAAATCTAATGGATTTCATTTCAGTGATTACTCAAAAGAAAAAAATAAACAAAACACAAATGCCGTAGCAGAACACAAGGCTACGGCATGTTATTTCAGGAACTGTCAAGACAAATTTTGTACTGCAAATATGTAGTTTAAGAATACCTAATACCAGGTGTTTGAATTGTTGTAGTTTATCGTATGTACATTTAAGACATGAGAAGTTGTGCAACTTTTAAGAGGCATGAAAACGCTTTTTCTTAGAAATAAGATGTATCAATGTGGAACATAGGGAGATGGAAGACCTAATGGATTTCAAATTCGTATCACTATTACACTCAATATATGCAGACTTTCTTAAAGGCATCAAATTTAGATCTTGAAACTCATTAAAAGGACAGATAAAACTGGACTCAAATGGTTAACTTTTCCATGAAGTTTGGCCACAGCTACTTAATGGGAGCACCATAAGGCCACAGACTACTCGTCATCTTGTCAGATGCACATCTGGCACATGACCATCCTATGGGCAGAAGCAACTGGTGTGCTCTTAGTCAGGAGAGGAATTTTCTTTTCATTTCATCATGTGACCTGCAACATGCAGTCACCCGACACCCTGTCACACAATGGTGCACCCAAACTGCCTCTGCATGATTTGACAGGGACACACCTGGAAGAATTTAAGAGTTTATAGGACTTCAAGGCAGAGTAGGAGACAAGTGGCACAAATGCATGCTGACATTCATCCTCCTTATAGGAGGCACCAAGTAAAGATAGCATAAAAATAAGACAGTTGGATGAATACTACAGAAGGTTGAATTCACTTCTGATTCAGTTGTCTACTAGGCATCCTACTGCTAGATATTTTCAACTCATCAAGTTGCATTGTATCCACAACAGTTAACATAAAACTTCATATTTGCAAATGAAAACTTGTTATGACATGTAACTCATCATATGATGTAAGATGTGAACAGAAATAGGGATTTGGCCAATTCCATTATAAATATTTAAAAATATATTTATACACTCAGTTTTGCCATAGCAGCACTAGCAGCTGGTATTGAATCTTTGCCCTTTGAGCCCCAGAGGGCATAAATTTCCAAGCTCTCCTAATCTTAAAACAGTCCTTTGATTTAAATCTTCACAATACTCTCAAAATTCTAAAGCCATTTTGTATGTACAAAAAGTTCCTTTAGCCTGTGACAGCAGTTTTTCTTTCTCTGTGGTTTTACAGAGGTAGTGCAATGTACGCAGTATTTCAAAGTACGCAGTTCTATTTATCCAAGTCATGTCAGCTAAAGGCACTGAGATCATGAGGTCAGCAGGAAGAATAAATGTTCCAAGTAGGAAATAAAGAAAAAAAATCTGTTCTGTTTAAAATATATACAATCTGAGCACAAATACAATTAAACTTCTTACTTAATATATTGAATTCATCAGCAACAGTAGAGATAGCTACTCTTCAGCTAATGTTTCTCAATGGATTTGTTCTCCCTCATTTGTGCCAAAAATCAGTCTGCATTTTATGCAGAAATGCTTGACTCAAAATTATTCTACAAAATGCTTTCTTCAGCTTCGGAAAACCACTTTGAACATGTTTGCTGACCAGATTAGAGTTTTGAATTCCCAGTGGAATACTACTGGCATCAAATGACATTCATTTTCTTTCACCTTCCTCTATCCAACGAGATACTCAAATCATGATTGAAATGTTGTCTAAGCTATGTATACCTTTCAATAAACTAACAGCCAGAGGACAGTTTAATGTCCTGCTAGCAATAGTATAAGACTATGACTTTTTCCACCAGAATTGAACATAGTTAATCATTTTTGCTGGCATCCAGCTCAGTCCCTCGTTAAGTAAATTCAAGCCTTGTGTAAAAAGAATTAAGGACCAGATCAAAAGCTCCATTATTTGTCTGATAATTTCACACCTACCAAAGCATCGGAAGATTAAGGTTTTTGTTCTCTTGGCTGTCCAAGGAGGTGAGTTTCCTGACAAGAGAAAAAAAATTTTTTACTAGATTTCAAAGACTTTTAAAGAAAAAAAAAAGAAAACAATGTAAATTGAACTATAATTAATAGAAACTTAACGATTAACAAAAAGCTTTAGATAACATTTGTAATGTTTAAGATACTAACATTATTGGAACAATAATAAATATTACAAACTATTGGTTATGAGGTTTTACAGTTGTTTAATAGGGAATAGTTTGTCCAAATTTAACTAGCTAAGCTAAGGCTTTTTAGATTACTAACACAAATTAAACGTTTTAAAATGAGAATTTAGGTGTCCTCAAACTCTTTCCTACATTCTAAAATGAAATTTTCTAAGTTGTAGCCTCCCTGGTTTTATTGGTTATATTAAGATAAATTAAGTGAGATTAAAATCTTATTTGATTTATTTACCTTTGCAAATGAAGACCGTTTTAAGGGTTACACATCCTCTGCCTCTGACGAAAGCGACCTCAATTAGTCAAGTCAGAAAGTCTTTAAAAGCTTTGTGTTTATTGCTTCCAGCACGGAGCGAGGTGGTCATTAACGTACCAAAATTCTCATAAAAATTCCAATGTTGCACTAGTGAAAAAATGCTCAACAAGATGAAAACTAGTCACACCTTTTTCAGAAAACTCATTAGCTATTTTAAACCATTTTTAACAAAAATATTTTGATTTAATGTGGCACTCAAGCAGATCCATACCATTTGGATACTTTAAACAGCATTTATATCTACTGTGAGTGTATATATATATACATTTAGGTTTATACCATTTTTTTAAAGAAGTTGCACAAAGTTTAATAGGAGCCTTTTAAGCTGATCACTGTTAAACATTTCTCCCTGTTTACTACTATTTATGAAGTTTTATTGTAAGATAAAGCATAAAATTAATCTCACACACACTGATTTTTTTCTTTCAAAAGTTTATTTAGTATCAAGCAAGGGTAAAACTTTGCTTAACACTACAGAACATTTCAAGACTTGAGTTACAAAATACCACATTATTTGCATTTGTAATTTGCTTCCCTTTTTACGCATATTTGCAAAGAGAAAATCTAGCAAATGGCTGAAAATAAAAGCTAAAAACTAAATTGTTGAAAACCTTTAAAATAAAAGGTTACGCTTATGTTAAAAGAATGGACTAACATATTTAGTAAACCTATTTTTTGTTTAACACTAGTTAATCAAAGGTTATTTTTTTGATCACCTATTTTTTCAAATACAGTTTGGAAATAACAAAGTTCCTTGTTTTACATATGCTTCTGTCCAGGTTGTTCCTTCAACAAAGTATTTTAAGTTCAGTCCATCCATTCAGATTTTTATGCACTTTGATGTAATAAAAAGGGATTGTTCATAGAAAAAAATTACTTTGAACAGTATACAGGACTGGTGGAGATTGGATATTTCACAACATCAGACAGTACAATCAGTATCTGGCATATGGCTGGTCTCTGTAGACTCCTTTTGTTGTCCTTGCAGAAGGTGCCTTGTGTCGAGAATTGGTCCATTCTTCTTGCCCTACAGGAAGAGAAAATATAGTTAGACCCCTTCCAGTGTTCTCAGATGCTGTACTTAGTTTTTCTTTATTTAATTGTGAATTAAATAGTCACATTTTATTTACTGAAACCACGGTGTACAAAGTGAAGTCTAACACTTGAACCACAAAATCTGGGTACAACACATCTTTATGAGCCATCCCATAATGGTTTTTCAGCAGAACAACATCAGGGAGTGTGACAGGCTAATGGCAAAAATATTTAGGGTTCTGGCAATCAGCTGGACCTGCTTGTTGCTAATACACAGAAATGCCAGCAATAGTAGCAGACCTGCAAATAATCATGCCAGGATGAAATGAATGGAGGATATGAATTATGTATATGCAAATATGTTACCCTCAGAAACAAGTTTCTTTGCATCATTACCTATTTAAGCTTAATTCAAATATGCAATCCAATAGGAAAAAGCCTCAAGAATCACTACAAACACCTGTAGATTCTAACAACCTAGGGGCAATATTCAACTTCACTGCAAACATTCATTTCCTCTAAAATGAAACAAATAGGGATGCAGATTATAGAAGAAGGGGCAAGGAAGATTGGTTGTTTGAATTTCGCTACAAAAGCTTGTGGAAAACTTGTGATATATTTAATGCCTCAATCTTACCACTTTAGTGGTAATAAATGTTAAAAAAAGTAGCAAAGTATTGTTTTAAATGAGTTGGATCTACTGTGCCAGTATTTACAACAAGAGGGAAAACACAGGATCAAATGTAGAGTTATAATGAAACAGTAATTAGGTACACACTGTATTCAAGTAAACAAATCAGAGTACTGTATCATCCCTGAGAGATAAAGAAAACAACCTGCTAAAAAACAGAAAGCAAACCCCCATGAAAACAGTGTATGTGCTTCCCTGCTTCCATATCTACTTTTGGAGAATTGCCATGCCCTAAGAAGCCAGTCATCCAAGTGAACCCAAGGCAATCCAGAAATTATGGGTGGAATCTAAACGTAGGCATAACTTTGTCTTTCTAGTCCATTAAAAAAGTCAACAGTCAAAGAACTCCTGTACTTTCAATGGTAAGGTTACTTGCTCAGACAGTAGACATCTCAAACTAGGCAACACGAACCCTGGAAGTCAAGGGTTCAATTTCACAACCTCTCCAGAGAAGTCTCATCCTAGCTACATCATTTAAAAAAATTCAGCTGGTTGCCTGCAGAGCCCAAGTTATATATCATACCTATGTGATCAGAACATTTGTCTAGAAGGTAAAAGGAAGAAGTTCAAATCTGCTCTAAGGCTGAAAGAATTAAACCTGTACATCAGGCAAGTTCCAAAGGAATCTGATTACAGAGTAACATAGATGAGAAGCAACCTCTTGTGCTGTTTCTTCACACAGAAAGCAAGGCTTATATTAAGCAAGGAAAAGAACTCTAGCCTAACAGTAAAGGCAGCTGGCTGAGGGGTAAGAACTAAAAATATCCTAGCTCTTAAGCACTGCTGCAAGAAACTGTAAAACAA
>VZZY01014746.1:0-51977 GCA_013400335.1 Eurystomus gularis
TTTTTATAATCTGGCAGTAAAATAGTTCTTACATCACATCAGCAGAAAAGCTGATGAGCCAACAGTCGTTAAGTTCTGTGTATATGTAAAGGACTTTACCACAAAAGCAAAAATGCTCTGAAAAGTTTTTCTCTAACAGAATGTAATGCAAGTGCATAGGTGCAAGAGATTTCAGTATGTAATATTATTCTTCCTAAGGAAACTATGTGCTTGGTGACCTGGGCAGATGCTATTCTGTATGTGAAATTGATTGTGTTTGTCTGCTTTAACCATTTCTTTTCTGTAAGGCTGCAGGCACTGGTAATTGGACAGTCTTAAAAACTCATTGACTGATAGGGAAGATGGTGTTTAGAAGTGGGAAGTGACTGGCTGAGGAGCAGCTCACTGAAAAATACCCAGGGTTTTCCCCCTCCGTCTGTGTGTGTTTGAGGTAGGACAGGCCTGTGAAATGAATTGTGGTTATGTACATCAGCTTTACATTGGTTTAAAAGAGGTTTTAGCGCCTTTGAGCTCTTGGCTATAAAACTTAGGTACTGTTTTTCAAGATTTAGTAGTGAAAGGATGCTTCCAATTAGACAAAACGTGTAATCTATGTCTGCACGATTTATTTCCTGATTTCTTTTGCTGTTGCATGGTCATTTGATGACCATGAGAGGTCCAGTCTTGTTTCCAAACACAGTATTGTTTTCCTTAGGCAGTGCAGGAGCAGCTTTGCTTTTTGCTACCTTATGCCTTGTGCTGGCTCTTTTACAGCAATTGTTCCTGCACAGGGCAGTAGCTTTCTAAAGTACTCAGGGAAGTAATTTGTTGTGCAATGAGATGCCCTGACAAAGCACAGTTCAAAACTTTCATTGGAGCTTGGAAATTCAAAGCAGCTCCAGCATTGCGCGTGAGTTCTCTGTGTATTAAAAGTGATATTTTTCTGTTCAAGATGATGACGAATACTTGCCTCCTAGCAAGAGACCGAAGAACACTGAGTCAGCTACTGAAGCCGGGAGAAAAAAAACGAAAGAGTTCAATTTTGGTAAGAAAAAATGGAAGATTATTTTGTCTCTCTGATTTGTGTTATCAAAAGGTATTAGACAATTGCACACTGCAGAAGTGAGACACGCCAGTGTGACTATTCATTTACATACAGTCCCTTTGTAGGTGTATTCTGTGTACTTTCGTGATACCTTCTGTAGAGTTCTCACTGCAGAAATGCATCCACAAAGTGTAGATATTCTGGTTAAAGTTCCTTCCCATGTTGCAGCCCCATACCTCTCCTTTATTTCTTGGTTTGGTTTCCTGGGCAGATATCCCATAAATCTGTGTTCTTCTAGAAGGTTCTGCGGTATCAGGAATATGTTCTTTGGCATGGGGTTTGAGATGTTTATTAGAAACGCTGGGATTTGAGGTCAATTGGAAAATCCCCGTCGAACCTCTTCTGATATCTGTTTTGCATGAAACATGTCATTTTGTGCTCATTTCAGTGAATATGAATAAAACGTGTTTTGAGAGCTGTATTCACAAAAGATCATTAATACTAATAGGCAGTTCCACAGGTAGCATCAGTTAGTTTTGGTTGGGTCAGGAGAACATAATGGTGACATTAGCAGAGAGAAGACCGGGCAGTTAAAGCTGCAAAAGCTTTTGCTAGAATATATTCCCTTAGGAGAAAACAGCATCTAAGCTTGGCAGACCTTCAGGGTTTGAAGGCAATAAACAGAGACTTGGAGAGCAAAGATTAAAAAATGTTATGATGGTAGAAGTTTGAGTGGAGCTTGCAATGTTGAAATCAGTTGAAAAGCATCAGACAGCTGACCTGCTTGCTGTTGCTTCTGAGTTGATTTGGTGGGTTCTCTCTCTGGGCTGTTCGCAAGAAAACTTCACTCTTAACCACCTACCGAGCAGTTTGCGGTGTTTTGCAGCTCATGGGTTATTTGGGGATCTTTATTCTTGGGCTTCCTAAATTGTACTGAGGTAATTGCCTCTTACGTTCGCGTTTGGGGTTTACCTACAGAAAGTGGTGTTTCTCTACGGTGTTGCAAGGTCTGGTTAAAACACCAAATGATTGTGAGAAGCTTTGGAGAAACAGGCTTCATTTGCTGTAACGGAAAAAAGAGAACTGTTGGTAGTTGCAGTGGTGCTGTTTGGACATTTCAGAAGACTGCAAAGTCTTCACCTTTGTCTAGTGAAGTCTAATATTGGATAATGGGATGGGAGAAAGAAGGTGTTTAATTTTCTCATGAATAGCTGCGGAATGACAAAGGTACTTCTACTCAAGAATGGAAAGGAGGTATAGATGTGCAAGAGAGCAATCTGTCTCTGCTGATAAGGAGCTTCAATATTTTCCATAACGCTGATGAGATCCAGATGTTTGGTAGCTGTGAGTTGGAGACCCTTCTTGTGTATCTTGATGGAGTCAGAGACCTGGCACCCCAAGTGGCCTGAGAAATGGTGAATAATGTTCTGCGGTCTTAGTTTTTGTGGAAACAGGAAGACAAAGTGGAAAACAAAATAATGGAAACCAGGAGGAGGAATGAAAAGTATCTGGTAAAACGCTTGATAGAAACTGATAATCTTTGGGAAGGGAGGCTGGATTTCAAAAATATTTCTGAACCAACTATTATAAAGTTAAAAATATCTTTGCTGAAAGGAACTGACATTGTCAGTAAAAATCTCTTCCCACAAACTTTTTTTTTTTCTTAGAGATTTTATCAAAAGCTCAGAGGCTTCAAGCTGCGTCTTGCAGTTGATTCATACATTTTAGTGGAAAAAAGTCCCCTTAGCTGTTGCCTCAGTATGACAGTGATGGAAAGTGTGTAGAGTTTTTTTCCCCATTTTGACACGCTGTTGAACACAGGCTTTGCCAGCCTGCAGCATGCTTAAGAGTTCATCACAGGATCATAGAATGGTTTGGGTTGGAAGGGACCTCAAAGATCATCTAGTTCCAACCCCCTGCCATGGCAGGGACACCTCCCACTAGACCAGGTTGCTCAAAGCCCCATCCAACCTGGCCTTGAACACCTCCAGGGATGGAGCATCCACAGCTTCCCTGGGCAACCTGTGCCAGTGTCTCACCACCCTCAGAGTGAAGATCATCTTCCTTCCATCTAATCTAACTCTCCCCTCTTCCAGTCTAAAGCCATTACCCCTCATCCTGTCTCTACAAGCCCGTGTAAAAAGTCCCTCCCCAGCTTTTTTGTAGGTCCCATTCAGATGCTGGAAGACTGCAATAAGGTCTCCCTGGACTTGCTGTGTGTATTTTATTTTCCCACAGAATACCGTGTGGCATGGTGATGGGAATAGGAGTGTGCTTGCCAGCTCAGCATCATTTTGTGTGCGTTGTTGGTTGTCGCTGCTGTAGTGGATCTTAGCTGGAGCATGTCCCCTAGGAGCAGAGAATGGGGTAAATTAAAGAGACTGGGGACAGATTGGGGAAGCTCTCAGGATTGTTATTTAATTGGGATGGTGATTCCCATTGTCAGCAAGATCTATATATGGGAATAGAGGGAACCCACCATGTACCCTGGTGCCTACGGGAAAACCAAAGTGCTTTGCAGAGAGTGATTACCAAAAGAGAGGATCTATCAGCTTAGCTTTGTAGTAGGTCTTCAACTTTGCTATGTGAGCACAAAGTGTGTGACAAAAGAATGTTTTTTACAGTAATTGGCCTAAATCCAAGGGGTTAATGATGCTGAAAATATGATTTTATATCTTACCAGTTACCTTATAACCCCTCTGAATTTTGAAATCTCTCTGTAGCCTAACTTGGCGGTTTACTCATAAAATACATAACTAACTTAAAGAAAAATGTGCTGATCAGACTGTGAGCCGGTTTATGATTTTATTTTTTTTTCAGATGCCTGTTCTCTGTGTCTCCACCATTCCAAATAAACATGCCCGTATTGTGGTGTATTTTGAGTATTAATCCCTGGTGTGTTTCTGTTGGAGGGAGAGGGGTGCGGAAGGAGCTTGAAAAGGTCCACGTGGAATATTTGGCCAGTTATTGTGGGGTTTGGTAACTGAGAACAACATTAACAACTTAATGGCTCATGTAGGAACACCCTTGTGAGCATGCTAACAAACAGAGAGAGACTCGGCTGGGTGGGAGCAGCTCCTCCTACAACTGCAGCAACACCCGCTACTCAGAACAGTATTTTTGTATACTTTTGTATGGTTGCTTTGTAATATGGTATGACATTCTGTCTGTCTGTTCTCCCTCTGACAAAAACCAACCTGAGTTTTAGAGGAGGTCTTTTGCGGAGTCTGCCTCAGAGCTTGGTGAACTGAAGGGATCTCAGCTCTGCGACGCTTTCCCCTGGGTTGCAGTGTGGAGTCAGAGAGGTGCTTTTCAAAACCCTTGTCCCAGGACTGTCCGTGGGTGTCCACCAGCTCTGAGTAAAGCAGGGTTTCCCTTTAGGCCGGTAAATTCTCATTTTCCTGACTCTTACTGGTAAAGCTGCTGTTCATCCATTGTTCTGTAAGTCAAGAAAAAAAGGCAGTTGATGGCTGTGCTAAAATCAGAAAAGAGCTTCATCTGGCTGTACATCTGCAGTGAGAGGGGGGAATTTACAAGGTTGAAGTGACACTGGAATAGGAAACGTTGCACTCAAGACATGTTTATCAGCTAAGAAGCTGTGCGCTACAGGATAGCAGTAAAAAGGGTGGCAGAAGCAATTATCTAGATTTATTCACAAGGATGATTCCAAACAGAAACAGGTTAATTGATGTAGGTAAGTAGAATTATGAGTTTGTGTGGACGTGAGGCAGCATGCCAAAATACCCTTTCACCTCTAAACGCAGTCTTATTCTTGCCCACATCTGAAGCACGCTGTCCTATTGATATCCATGAAATTACATTTAAAAAATGTAAGCTTAAACATGGCTACTAACATTGTGTACATTGGTCTGAGAATGAATATTTAAAGCCCTTTCGATACGGACTCAAAATTCAATCCTCTGTCTTGTCTGATGTAAGAATTTTTTGACAGCTGGAGGTGTAATAGCTTGAATGGCCTCATTTTTTGACCTCTGTAGCTACTAGAATCAAGTCTTTGGTGTAAGAAATAAGCTGTAAGTACATTTGCTTGCTAACTCATTCTTAAAAAGCCTACCAGCATCTGGTATCATCTACAAAAGAGTTGTGGCGTTTTCCTAAAAGCATTGAGATAGTACAAAAAGCGGTGAAACATGGGCTCGCTGTCGCACCCAGAAGATGAGATGTTAAAATTCTGCTGTTTAATCCAGCTCTCCATGGAACACATGATGGGATTTGGATAACTTCTGTCTGGCAGCCTGTATCTTCTTTCAGAAATAGGATTTATGGGGATGTTTTGCAACATCAGGACTTGGAGAAATACTGGATTAAGGGAGAGGATGGCATGATGCCTCCTGACCCAGATAGTTGAACAGATTTGCACCAAAACAACTTCATGTACTCACTGTAAGCTTTATCAAGCTTCACTAATTAAGCTTTTCAGTGCCCGGATTTAGGTAACTACCAACAGCAGCTGCAAACTGACTTTACCCCTGATGGTAGCGAGAGCTGCTGACCGAGCAGTCAAAAAGAGACCATTTTTGGAAGTAACTTTAGCCTGATTAATATTTTGTTTTGGTTTTAGTTTGCTTTTTAAAACTTGATTTAACAAGCTTTGGAGGTAATCTTAAACATTTTATTCTATTTTTCTTTTCCTGAATCTATCCGTATATTTTAAGGCACAGCCTATACCGTACTCCACAGGCACCTGTGTGCAAATGAGCGGTAGAAGCACGCTGCATACTTCGGTTTGTGGTAATGTAGATTTTTACAAGAGGTTCTTAGTTTTGTTTCTGGTCTGACCTGTCCTCCTCTTTTCTTTGCAGAGAAATGGAATGCACGAATTACGGACTTGAGAAAGCAAGTTGAAGAGCTGTTTGAAAAAAAATACGGTACGTGTTACACTCAAACGATTGCCTCTCGTCCCTTGACACCGTAAAGCACAGCTCTTTGTTGGTTGTTGGCTCAGCACACCAGTGCTGGCAGCTCCAAAGGGTTAAGTATTATTAGAAGACTTAAAACTGGGGGAAGTAACTTTTTTGGATGAGCAGATGTAATTTCAAAATTGGATGACTGTGTTTAGTACCTAAGTGTGAAACTTCATTTTATTTTGCAGTTGCGTTCAGTGTCCTGGAGCTCCGAGCTCTAGTGTGCCTGTGTCTTGGGCCCCCACATTTGAGTGAGCTGGCCTTTTTTCTCTAATTACATTGAGTCCTTAAGTGAAACAATATTTTTAAATGGCTCTGGGGAGAGATTACCACTGATTGATTGTTCCTTTCTGATTGTGATTGATTTGCAGTGGAGCAACAATTGTATGTTAATGCTTCTTGGAGAGAAAAAGAAGCACACGTGTTAGACTTTGGAATTTGTCTCCAGGTGCTGCATCTAGACATATTTTGTCCCCAGATATCATAGACTAAAACAACATCAGCAGAAATTTCAAAATAAATGGTGGTGCTCCTCTGCCGTGAAAAGTGGAAGCCCTTAGAATGGACCTTGTGATTTGGAGTTGTTACGTGTTTTGTAATCATCTGACATTTAAACAGCCCACTGAAAGCACTCACACCAAGTAAAAACTGTTCAGAATTGGATTCGCCCGTGGTTTAATTGCTCTAGAAAGGAGCATCGTTCTTAGTGAATTGCTTTAGTTTTGGTGTTTGCACCTAGCCAGCCTTCTATGGAGTCTGCTAAATAAAGAGTTATTCCTGACTTTCCATAGCAGGCCAGATATTAAATTATCCCCTTTTTCACTGTGGATGACAACATTTCATTGATTCACAAACCAATTCCATATCAGGTTGCAATTGTTTGTGTCTGTGTGGGCATGCGATTGCCCAGTTACTGAAATGAGTTAGGGATGTCCAGTATCTCCAGAATGCTCCTCAGATTTGTTGGCTTCCAGAGCTCCAGAGTGTTTTAGCAACCTCAGTCCTTGTCCTCTATCACAGCTGACATGTCTGAAAATAGGTTTATTTTTGGTTTTAAACGTAAACTAAATGGGATTAGCCTTTATAGTGTAAATACAAGCTAGCGACATACAAATACAGCCTCATTTATAAAAATGAAACCTGTATTCAGTAGGCTGCAAGGAAGGTTCCAAATCTAAGAAGTCTGTCTGCAGACTCTGATGCTGATCATGTTTTTAGACTGGCTGAAGAGTACTTGCTAAAACATTTGCTGAATTAAAAAATAAAGACCAACTTATAAAAGCTTACTTGTTGTTAGCTACTTAGTTAAACAAACAGGATTTTTGTTACTCTGAAGCTGTTCTTGACTTGATGCTGTGTAGTGATCTAGATTTTAGTGATGTTCTTGATCTTTTTTCCTGGCTAACTGTGGTTCACAAACACTCGTTTCCATCTGAAGCTCGTCTGTTGAATTTATTACACTTTTCACCACTTGCCACAATGGCCCCTAGGGCTGAGAATAATTTTTTTTAATTTCTTGGAAGAGGTATAAGACTGCAATAAAAATCTACCTTAAGGAAGGACTGGTGTGATACACAGCGGCTCTTCCAGTGGTTGTTCTTCAGCTCCTTTGACACAGGTTTGAATTAGGGTTTCTTTAGTCTATTCACTAGGAGTCATCTTCAGTTTCATGTCCCTGTCTGTACATATCTGTTCTCTGACAGATTTGGCCATCTTATATTTGGCTGTTGAAACGATGTCTGGTTGAACCACAGTTCTTCTCAAAGTTCTCTGAAATGTTGATACTCGGTTCTCATCAGAATATAAGACTAAGATAGACACAGTCTTTTCAAAGCTTCTCTGTTTTGTAATGAACATACCTAGAACTGTTCTGCTTCCAAGTGGCTGAAAGAATGTTACCCCAATGTCTTTAAAACCTACATTGTTGTATTACTTTTAAGAATTTGTGAGTTAATGTGAGCATTTTAGACGCCAACGTCTGAACCACAGGCCCCTTCTGTGTTACATTAAGTTGCTTGAAAAGGTGCCCTGCTTAGTTTTGCTTTCAGAAACACTGCCACAACATCACCGTGCTCTAATTTGGCCTTAGCTTGGCCTTTCTCTCCTCATATAATTTTTTGCATCTAATTTCCATAGCGAATCAACAGAATGTACCAAACTATTTGCAGACCAGTCAGATGGTAATAGAGAATTCTTGTTGCATGGCCTACAAAATTAACGTGCCCTTGTGAGTATAAAGAAATCATCCCTCTTGATATTTGCAAACCATCATGCTGTTCTCCAGTATTTGCCAGCCTGATACGTGTATTGATATGATTATGGTCCTCATAACTTAAAGAAATACATTGAGGTTCTTTTCCAGCTGTGGGTGAATCTGTTATTTGCTTTTCATTTGCTTCAAAGATTTCACAAGAAGGGCCGTGCTTTTTTTGACTGTGTTAGAAGTGTGTTGTTTGTCTCGTTGGTGATTCCTTGGATTTCTAAAGTACACCGAAGCTTCAGGAATTCACTCAGAAGGATGGATGTGTGCCCCTCCTCCAAGGTGTTAATGACTCTTGTAACCCAACAAATAATAATAAGCAGAGCTAATGAACTGAAACATGCTTGGTTTATAGTTGTCTAGATCATTTCATCTTTCAAAATGTGCTATTAAACAAAAGCAAAATGCTGTGAAACTTCACTGTAACAGGTGCAGTCTCGGTTATTAAACGTTTACAGAGAAAGGGAGAAGAGGAGAATCTGCATGTGTAGGCAGGTCTGCAGGTTGTTAGCTGTGAATTAGAGTGATTCTGCTATAAAACAAAAAACAAACCCCCACAAATATGAATGCTTGCATGTTTAAATGTGCTGAGGGGGTTACTGCGTGCCCCCTAATTTTAATGTTTTTCAGAGTGATATCAAACAGATAATTTGGATAAAGCCATGAGCTAGTCTAATGGTTTTATTCTCCTTTCTCTTAAAGCTCAAGCTATAAAAGCAAAAGGTCCAGTGTCTGTCCCATACCCACTCTTCCAGTCACATGTTGAAGACTTATATGTGGAAGGGCTGCCAGAAGGAATTCCCTTCAGGCGGCCATCCACGTACGGCATTCCCCGTCTTGAGAGGATACTTCTAGCAAAGGAGCGGATCCGGTTTGTGATTAAAAAGTAAGGAATTTTCCAATTTTGTCCCTATATTACTCACGGTTTTCTGCTGGCTTTGCTTTGCTTCATTTCATCTTCAAGAACTTCCAAACTGATTTCTACCGATGAATGCTTTTGCAGTACTGATGAGTAATTTTCAGTTGATGCTCACTCTGATAAATTCACCTTTTCAGATCACCAGAGCTCCACGGTGGTGGCCGAGATCTGGACAGATCTCTTCAGTATTACAGATTTCTTGTAATGGGCAGATCTGTTTGTACAATTTCAGTCTCTGCAGCTGTAATACGTGTTGACTTGGGGATATGTAACGCTGTCTGAGGCCAAAATAGCTACTGGTTCCTGTGACGTAGTTGGATGTGTGTTCTTGGTGTGTCTGGAGATAGATCAGGTAGTCTGCATGAAGAGAGACCTTAGACATACACAGAAACTGCTAGAGGGCTGAGCTGCCCGCTGTCGCTAGCCTGGCAGGATATCATCTGCCTTCAAAGTGAGGACATGAGACTCAGGAGATGTTCTGGGCTCCTTTCTTTCTCTTTTTCTCCTTCCTTGTCCTGGTGTCTTTCCTAGAAGAACCCTGACGTTACTTCCTGCAAAGGCAGGTAGGATTGGAAGAGAACCTGGACTGAGCCTGAATTCAGGATGTGCAGGGCGAGATGCTGACATCTGTGGATGCCGAGTGCTGGATCTCAGAGCTGTGGAGCACTTGGAGATCCAGCGCTGGGGGTACCCCTGTGGCAGGCTGATAGACAGCTTTGGTTCTGGGTGGATATTTACCTCCTGTGGTTTGGTGCTTCACTTCAGACAGATGTGAGGTTTCACAGCACAGATGGGCATTCACAGTTTGCATGAAGCTTCTGTGAGTAACAGCTGATGTTTTACTATTGTTTAGTGGTGTAGGGCCTCATCCAAGAGTTTTCGAAGCGGATCGGAATCTGCTGATGGCAGTGGTCAGACTCAGAACTGGGGGTAGCAACAACCCATGCAGATGCTAGTTTCTCAAATTTGAGAGGTAGATGTTCAGCCTCTGTCATCCTAACGCTTCCAGATAACCAGCAAAGAAGAAGTGTAGATCTACCTTTGGTCTCACTTAAAATCAGACACTATGTGTAGATTTTAATATTCATGCAGTTCTGGCACCTGCTTTTGTCAAACTTGTCCTGGTTGTTAACACTAATTAACTGATGCTGTTCATTGGTTTTGTGATGTGTGGTGACAGGAGCAGCTCAAAAAACAGCTCAGCTCTGTGAGAAATGTCAGCATGTTTAAATTTGTTGTTCTAATATGGATAAAACCAGATGTGTTTGTGAAACAGAAATGTCTGTTCTGAGATACTCATTTTAAAGGTTAAATTTTTGATTTGGATCTTTGTTTCTGATGAAGCACATCTTAGACCTCAGAGATAATTTTAAGACATAATTTGTATGTTGCCATGAAATGTTTCAGCTCAGGTGGGTATGCATATCAGGCATGGAAAATGTTTTTGTCAGTAGGGTTCCAACCAGCTCTTCTACTACTTTGGTATTAATTGGAATTTAATGTTAGAGGATCATGATGTCACCTGTTTTGGGTGGTTTTTTTTCTGATTCTTCTGTTCTAACTTGAGGCTGTAACTGCAGGCTGTAACTTCTGGTTTATCAAAGGGTATGTCACCATTGAAGCATGTATCTTAAATCTTTTAGGCACGAGCTTTTGAATTTGGCACAAGAAGATGTACCATTGGATAAACCCGTTGCAGGAGGTAAGTCTTCAAACCTGTGTGTTGCACAAGTGCTGTATGATTTCCTGTTTGTCAGTCTGAGTGGTGGCTGCCATTTGCTTTTACTAATAGGTAGTTGATAGAGTTTACTGGGTAGGGAGCTGTTTGTGTCATGGAATAATTGCTTATATGGTGTATTTGCCAAAATTAGATGCAGTAATGAACATATTGGTTATAGTGACATTTATTATCATAGCTGACTTGCTCGGATGATGGGAATCCATTTTCACATAGTAGTGCAAAGGCAATGCATTCTAACCACTAACAAGACTACAAGAACAGACTTCTGGTACAATTGCACCCATGAACTCATTTCCTCTGAAGCTGAGAGAAACAAATTCAGTATGGAGAAAAAAAATCCAAGTTTTGAAATAATTGTGCCTTTGCATGGGCACTGGTTGGTAACAAAACACTCCTGAACTTGTTTTTCTCCTCACTTGCATTCTACTGCCTCTTGGGCTTCAGGGTGGTTTTTAAATTGTCCAATTAAGCCAAGTGTTGAAAGCCTTGTACGCCTGAACCAGTGGTAGCTAACAAATTGCTCCCAACCCCAAAATGCTAACTGGCAACCTCAGCCTGGTTGAACTGTCAGTTTTTAGGAATACCAGAGAACTTCTTAGTTCAGAGACACGCAAGCATATAAATGGTATTATCTGCACTACTGCAGCACCATTATGTTGTGTTATATACTCACAGTCTTCTGTTGTAGAAAATACATCAAAGACTGTACTCAAAGTGAACATTAAGGATCTAAATTAAGCAAAGAAATTGTGTCATAAGGATGTCACTTGAACGTGTGTGTAGGATTTAAACTTCTCCTGCAGTATAAGTTAACCTAGTGTCTTGAGTCTTAATAACGTAATGTTCCTTCAAGCACCAAATTTGACTACAAAAATAGTAGGCTGGCTAATGACTGAGTCTTAAACTTAAATGTACTCTTCTGTTAGTTTTTAAATTAGCCCTTTTCTCTGTTGCTTTTGTCGTATTTAATGTGGTTATACTGATCGTGAAGACAAAGTAGCTACATTACATATCCCATAAAACCCCTGGAGCTAAGAAAGCTGCCAGTAACCCATTTTTATGGCACGGTGTTAGGAACAGTCACTTTCTGTTGCTTTTCTTCACTAACTCATAATGATGGTACGTTCACCTAGACCTCTGCATTATTTCTCTGAGAAGAGAACATCTGTGAAAGCTGTTGGTAACATCTCAGGGAACGTAGCTCACAGAGGACAACAGATATCCAAGCCTCCTTTCCCTCAGGTTTTTTTTCCTCTCTGTTTGGATTCCCTCTTTCCCAGTAGCTCATCTGCTCCACTGCAGCTCCACATGTCTGCTGCCATCTCGGGAGGGAGAGCTGTGTAACACCAGCCCCTGCTCTCAGCTCCTTGCGCTCCATGTCCAACATCCTGCCCTGTCCATAGCTCCTGCTAGCTTGTGTCCCCAGCAGGAGAGGAATGGGATGAGTACAGAAGACGTGTTTTGACTGCCAGAAGAAAGACCATTTGCATTTGCGCTCCTGTGGGAAATAGGCTGGTCAGGAAGGTTTTATGAAATGGCCTCAGCCCTGAAGCCCTGGGAAGACTGATTGGCTCCAAGACAAACCAGTGAGGCAGGGATGGTTTGGCTCAGGAGGTGGCTGGAGAATAGCGAGCAGATGCCTGTGAAGATAATCCAGCCTGGTGCAATGCAGTTGTGGAGCAGAAGTTGCTGCTTGTGCATCCTGACAAAACCCACAGCATGGCAGCTGTCCCGTGTCTTGTTCAAGCGTGATGAGCTTCCACTTGGTGGTCAAAAAGACACAATCAGAAGAAAAAAGTGATTTGTATGATATGTGCTTTGATCCCTGTCACCCAAAACTGTGGACAGACAGGTTCTTTTAGGGATTGTAGTCACAATTAAAGCTTTATGTTTTTTTGACAGGATGTTATAATTAGTATAGCATAGAGTTAATGATTAGCATGGCACAGGATTTCTACAAGCAGCATCAATGTAGCGCAGTTTATAAGTAACGCAATACAGGATTTATAATACAGCTTAACCTATGATTTGTCATCACCTAGACCCTCAACAAGATCGGCTCAGATAGAATCATAGAATCATTTAGGTTGGAGAAATCCTCTAGGATCATCTAGTCCAACCTTCATCCAACATCTCCCTGACCCCTAGACCATGTCTCAAAGCGGCACATCTACCCGTTTTTTGAAAACCTCCAGGGATGGGGACTCCACCACTTCCCTAAACACATGATCTTAACAGATGACTTGCTGTATCAATATAATAATCATAATCTAGACTCAAAAATGATATAAGAGAAAATGAGTCACTCAATCATCAGATGAAGCAGAGATGGGTGAAGGTGTCCTGGCCACCAGGGTTTGTCATGGCTCTTGCTGTGCAGTAGCAGCTCTGGTCCATGTTCTCCCCTTAGGACTTGTAACTGCTTGATTTAATGGGCAATGCTCCGGATGCTGTAATGCTTCCCTGTTCCGTACTAGGAACATCACCTCCTCCGGGCTGGCTGAGCGCCTGGGACCTTCAAGGTCAGTAAGAAAGGGAGTAATCGACCTGATGCCCAGGAACCTTGAGGCCAGTAGGGTGGGAAGAAGAAATCTGTTGGTCTGCTTGGTTCACAAGATCTTCAAGGCCTGAGAATGAAGGAAAAGGGAATGAATATGTGACCTGGTCAGTCACAGAGAATGGCTGCTGGAGGAGCAGAACTCAAACTCATAACTATCTTCAGGTGCAGAACTTGGTCTCATGAACTCCAAAGCTGCATGTGTATCAGCCAATAAGCAAAGATGCTCAAGTGATAGAATGATGTCAAAACTGTATTTATTCTTATTTTATTGACCAGCATATGCTAATCTACATAGGCTGACACGTGGTGGTTGCTGTGTCTAAATTATGACTTAACTCATATCTTAGGTAGAGTCAAGTAAACATTTTGGAGAATTGGAACTAAGCTGCTGGTCATCTCAAGAATAAAATCCTTAGAGTAATGTGATATAGTTATTTAATCATCATTTTAAAAGTACTGTCCATGAACAATGGGTGAAATGATGCTGGAAGTTCAACATGAATATAGAGCAAGGAGCAAGCTGCTGTGTGCACCCGTTATAAAAACTTGCTTTGAGGTCGTCAGTGTTTAGTGAAAATCCCCTGAAAACAAGTTTTCATGCCATATGCATACCAAATTCTGCACTGAGTGTCAAGATAACTTCTTTAGAAAATGGAACAGGCGAAAACCTAATCCCATCTCTAAATGGGATCTACAGATTGGAGGCGGATGATGAACATGTTGCAGTTCTTCATGCCAATATGCTGTGTGTATTTGTAGCAAGAGAGATGTCACTGATTCAGTGGATTTTTCTCCAGTTTTAAAAGCCTGTCATTTTTTAAAAATTAATTTTCCTATTTCAAAGCTGAATCCATACTTCTTCCACATAGTATTTTTCTGGATCAGTTGAAAATGCAGGATGGTTACGGATGCTGTAAAATGAACAACTGAAAATATAACCAAAATAATTAGGGAATGTTGGTTTTGTTCTGTGTCACTCTCAAACGCAGTGAAAGAGGAGTGGTATGCCAGAATCACCAAACTGAGAAAGATGGTGGATGAGCTCTTCTGTAAAAAGTTTGGTGAGCATATTATTATTTTATTTTATGGCTTTGTATTTCTTGAAGCTTGCTTTCATTATTTCCTTTGAATGCCTACATGAATGAGACATTTGATCATTTTTTTCAAGTATTTGAAATCCTGGCAGTTGAGTGAAAACAATTTACTATTTTATGGCTTATACAACAAGGTAAATACAGAGCTTAAAAAATGATAAGTCTTATATATACAGCTCATCTAATTGCTCTCAGTGCCTTCCTATTTGGATTTTTTCTTCCTTTGATGGTGAATAAAACAACCATTTACTTATTTATATGCATTCCAGTATCATTAAAATTAGTATTAGACCATTTCTGGGCAAATTTTTATGTTCTCTCCAACATAAAAAAATAAACAGTCAGCTCGATAAGAGTAGAATAAAATGTTGTGCGATGCTCTGTAGTAGATTAAAAACTTTGGAAAAAAGGACTGTATTATGTCCTAGTGAGGAATGCAGTAATATTTAGTCTAGCCTCGTGACTGCCCATTAGCAATATGACACAATATGGTCATTTTTTATGGTTTTGATGTGCTGAGACTTGGACTCTGTCAGATTTAGAAGTCCTGTATTGCCCCACGTTGTAAGGTCACAATTGCTTCAGCCTGAAGAATTGGTAGCTTAGCTAGCTTTTAATAAAGGTTAATGGCCAAACTGTCCAGATACTGAATGTATTTTGTTCTAACAGCCGAGGCCTTGGGGAGCACTGAGCCTAAAGCTGTTCCATACCAGAAATTTGAGGCCCATCCTACTGACCTCTATGTTGAAGGGCTACCAGAGAACGTCCCCTTTAGGAGTCCCTCCTGGTATGGAATCCCTCGCCTTGAAAAAATAATTCAAAATCGCCACAACTTAAAATTTGTGATCAAAAGGTAAGTGTTTGTTTTAATACCAAACGTTAAAAAAGAGGCCAAACAAATGCCCTTTATGTAATCAAGCCCTTGGTTTCATGAGATCATGAAGCATTCAGTCTCTAGTTACCGAATAGGCAGATTAAATATTCTGCATTATAAAGTAGATATTTGCTACCCAGACAGGTCTTCCAAAATATCTTTGTAGCATGTTCACAAGTGTGAAATACATAATAGAAAAATCCAAACTTTTCAATTCATAGAATCATTTTGGTTGGAAGAGACCTTTAAGATCATCAAGCCCAACTGTTCCCCTAGCACTGCCAGGTCACCACTAACCCATGTCCCTCAGCACCACATGTCCACAGCTTTGAAACTCCTCCAGGGATGGGGACTCCACCACTGCCCTGGACAGCCTGGGCCGGACCTGGACAACCCTTTTGGGGAATAAATTTTTCCTAATACCTAATCTAAACTTCCCCTGGCACAGCTTGAGGCCCTTTCCTCTTGTCTTATCACTTGTTCCTTGGGAGAAGAGACCAAACCTCACCTCTCTACAGTCTCTTTTCAGAGTTGTCAAGAGCAAGAAGGTCTGCCCTGAGGCTCCTTTGCTCCAGGCTAAAATTCATGTCATCCTGAGTAGTAGTGTTTAATTTATGTCACAAATGGGCAGATGATGTGTTTTCTGGTTGCAGGCCAGAGCTGCTAACTGTCACTGCACCTGAAGTTACTCAACCCAGGTCAAACACCTCAGGTAAGACAGGTGCTGTCTCCAGGTGAGAATGGAAGGGTTTGGTGGGGAACAACATTTGGGTCAATGCAACATTTTTCAAGAAGTAACCCTTCTGTGATGAGGGTGCTGACATGCTCCTCATGAGGTCTGAAAAGAATAAATTGATCAGTATGAACATGGTGGCTTTCTGGATCGTGGTGCAGTCCAGCTGTCTTTCAATAACTAGAATGGATCACATTCGCAGACCAGGAGATGTCCTGGCCTGAATCAAAGCCCTGGAGCCCCGTAGCGCTTCACAGCTGACTGTGGTGGGCTTTTTCCAGGCCTCTTTGGGTAAGAAATTGTAATGACTTCGTGAACGCATGAAGTGCCTTTAACACAGAAGAATAACATTGGGTTTTATTTCTGAACGCTCTGAATTGGAGTGTGTTGGCACCTTCTAAAGAAGTCTACAATCCAGGTCTCACTAGTTCTTTTAGGAGTACGAATCTGCTTGTAGTAATAACACAAACTGAGATCCAGGGCTTCCTAGGTTCTTCCCACACACATTTCACTGGATAAACGAACTGCACCTTTAGGAAATGATCATAGAATCATAGAATGGTTTGGGTTGGAAGGGACCTCAAAGATCATCTAGTTCCAATCCCTCTGCCATGGGAGATGTCTGGTGGGACACCTTCCACTAGACCAAGACTGTCTAAGGCTGTAATTGTGTAGAGCTCGCTGCAGGGAAAATAAAAAAAGGGAAATAATGTGATTTAATAATCATGTAATCAGTAGTCATGTCATCACAATGTATTGTGGATTTCGTTTGGATTTTAGGAAAAGGCTCGTATTCAGCTCGGTAGAAAAGACTGCGTTCAATGTGGAGCAGAAAGAAAAGGCAGCATCAGTTTTGGGGGTTTTTCTTCCCCCTTTGTTGTGTTGCCAAAACCCCAATTGTTATCAAATTTGACAATATAACTGACAATTTGACAATGAAATAATAACGGCAGGTGCCAGTGGTGGCAATAAAAAAACAGCCCGTAAAGTCCTCTTTCTGAAAGAAGCGACGTGTGCTGCTCATCGGTCTTACAACTCAGACTGTTGGAATGTTCAGAATAACATTTCTTTTGTTATACTAGTTATTTCACTGTCATTTTCCACTAGCTTATAGGCCAGTCTGGTACTACCGGAGGCCACAAAGCTTAGTTTGATGTCAGACTGGCAAACACAGCCCAGTATAAACCATTTTCCCAGGCGAAGGCTGAGGATGATCTTACCGCAGATGCAAACTTTCATGTCACTAAAAATTATTAGACTTTTTTAAAACAAAATATTACTCTGTTGAAAAGTAGTAATCCTATGCCCTCAAAATAATCTGCCATCAACAGTTCAGTCAGTCTAACTCCTTTGCCAGTAGGTCCATAACATGTGGGTAAGTAGAAATGCACATGCAAGTGTAAAAAAAACCCTGTGAAATCGATGAAATAAGTTGGCCAGGTTGCAAAAAATATTGATACGTCTTGCCTTGAAACCCAAAAGCTAGAAGTAAAGAAGGTCAGGGAATTTATTAATCAAAAATATGATTCAGAAGCAAAAAAAATCTGTATAGCTTTCTTCATGCATGCGTTCCCCAACTGTGAATGGTTTTAGCTCAGTAGCAGTTCATTGTCATTTGTGGCTTGTGATGAGAAGTACTGAATTATGATGCTGATTGTCAAAAAGAAGTGCTTTTTATTGCTGCTCGTGTCCTGTGCTATCTTCTCTACCTAAGCTATAAAGCATCTGCTCTGGCTAGCGCTCCTATAATGGTCTTTTTTTATTCACAATAGCGAACAGGACTGGAAATTATTTCATTTTTTTTTCTGTTAATCAAAAATGTTTCGCAAAGCACTCTTTAAATCCTCGTCTTCTGTTCTAAAGAATGTTATTCTTCTGCATTATGATTAATTAATTCCAACTTTGTAAGAGCCACTCAAATAATTCCTTCCTGCATCTAAAGGCTCTGAAAAAGACGTTCTCCCACTTAGGCTAATGTTTGAAATGTGTAACCGCATTCAACCAGATTTTCCGTTATGTAGAGGGAATTACGTGTGTCATTGAAGCTGCCATTAATAATCATTACTCGTCGTGTGTCCTTGTCTACTCAGATGTGATTGTGTTGAAAGAAATGTGCTCGAATGTACCTCTTTATCTAGAACTGGGTAATACCCTGACATACAAATTTCTGCTTTTCAGGGAAAGAAGATTGGAATGTCAGGATCACAAAGCTAAGAAACCAAGTAGAAGAGATATTTAATACCAGGTTTGGTAAGTAAATGTTAAGTGAACGGTTTGATAATGTTGCTGCATTCAAAACTCGTATGTAAGGAGGGTTTTAAATTTTACTGTGCTTATTTAAACACCAGAAATGTGTTTAAATTTTAATTTTTATTTAAAACTTTAAATTAAAAAAATTACAATTTAAATGTTTAAAATTTAAATTTTAAAAAGGACACTATGGAAATCTTGGCTCCTCCTACCTACTTGTTACTGACTCTTCCGTATAACTGACATAAATGACTTTATAACAACATCCTAGGCCATAGTTTTTCCAGTTATGTGACAAGAGATGGTGGGATGTGTGCAAAGAGATGTGCATCATTTTTTGGATGAAAGAAGTTCTCACAAGAAAATATTAGGCACTCTGCAGGTTTAGATGTTATCTGTAACAAGATGGACCAAGGCCCCATTTGCAGTTACTCTACAGAAAATAGTAAAAAAATCTATTTAAATATTTCTCTTGGTTTTCTATTATCTCTGAGTAGCAGATCTTCTGTAAGCCAAGCTTCTTAAAATCACTCAAGCTAAAATCCCACCCGTGAGAATGTGTAAACTGTCATGAAATCTTTATTTTCAGCCCAAGCTCTGGGGCTTTCAGAGGCAGTGAAAGTTCCCTATCCTGTGTTTGAATCAAACCCCGAGTACTTGTACGTCGAAGGCTTGCCAGAAGGAATCCCCTTCCGGAGTCCCACGTGGTTTGGAATTCCACGCCTTGAAAGAATTGTCCGTGGGAGCAGCAAAATCAAATTTGTTGTTAAAAAGTATGTTTGTAATTTAGTTATTTTTATTTCTGATTTTGAAGTTATTTTATTTCTTCCCAGCAACTTTAGACTTGACATGCTAACTGAATTCTATTTCCATGAAACAGAAAGAACATTTTGCATGTGTTTTACCTCTTAAAAGGATATACCTTCTCGATTAAATTTACATAGACGTTTCATGCATCAAGGATTTAGGGGAAAAATGGCCTTTTACCTGGAAACTTTTTTCCTTATTTTTTTTTCCTTCTTTTTCTGTTGGTTGGTTGGTTGGTTTGGGTTTTTTGTGGGTTTGAGGGCTTGTTTGTTTGCTTTTTTATTCTTAAAAGAAACATAGAAGGAGTAGAAAATGTGGCTTTATGGTTTCTAACTTTTTGTGGCTACAGTAGATGGAGAGTCACTCATGCTTCTGGCAGAATTTTAATATAGAGAGCTGGTGTTATGTAAATCAGAACTCAGTGAATTCCACAAGATTTGTAACATTTTGCTGTCTTATTTTTCTTGCATGTGTGATTGACTGGATCGTATTCTGTTCAACTTTTAGGCCTGAGCTTGTCACTTCCCATCTGCCTCCTGGACTGGCCAGTAAAATAAACACTAACGGTAAACAAATATTTGCTGCCATCAATGCAGAATTACTTACTTTCTGCCAGTAGAATGAGATAGATCTTTGTGGTTGAAAAATATGGGTCTTGCAGACAAAAGGCGTTATTTAAGCTGATCTAGCATTGTGGCCTCTAAATCTGCTATTAGTTGAAAAAGTTACTCCGAACATAAATGTATCTACTTTTTTTTCGTTCCAATACAAAAAATGGAATTTACCCAATTTCAACAACTTTTATTTTCTGTTAATGGCCTAAACCGTGTTTAACTTACAGTTGTGAGCTGAAGTAACTAACAGGTTTTGTAAGAAAAGAATTTAAAAGTCTTTTGTCTATGAAAACTTCAGAAGTTAATAATTTTGTAACTTAGATAATAAAAAGTCTCAAAGCTGTCCCTCACACGTAGAAGCAACGAAGCCTTCTGTTCTGAATTAGTGGAGTGAAAATTTAGGTGTGATACCTGCCTTTTTCAAGAGTCCTAAACCTACTTTTTAAGGCTGTGGGTGTCACTGTGTTGTTCAGATTTTACAGTGCAGGCTGTGCTTAGTACAAACACAAGTCGTTCTTCAGCCTGTTGGAATTTTCAGAGTGCCACTGGTTTTTTCATGAGCTGTGCAGGATGTGCATTGTAAAGGATTCGTGCATTACACCTTGTGTTATATTGACTTCCAGCAACGAGCCCAGAGAGTTCAAAAAGGTCACAAAGTCCTGCAGGCAAGTCAGAGGTCCCAGAGATTGAAGTTACTGTTGAAGAAGGTATGGAAGAAATATCATTAAATATTCTTCTAATGTTCTTCTCTTCTCCTAATCTTTTCTTCTCAGTTTTCATAGCCTGTAATTAACTTATAAGTGGACCTCATGTAGCAAACTCAGTTTCATTTCAGGGCTCCAAATACACTTTAATATAGAAACAGGGGTTTTTTTTGTTCATGAATAATAGTGGATTCTGTGCAGATGATGGTTATGTAAAGTGTTGGAGTTTGACAGCTTGCTTGGGCCTTTTATTGGGCTTGCTTGGGCCTATTCCAGGCAGAGAGAGGGGAAAACTGATGTAGCCCTGAGCAGAGGAATGACAGACGTGATCACTAGTATCAGATGCTTAAATACAGACTTAGAAGAACTTACTAAGGGTTTTTTTTTATTCTACTCGATTCAGAAGTGAAGTTTTCTCTAGTAACCAAGTTAGATGTGTTGTTCTTTTCCTTTGATGGCTTGCTTTTGCTCTCTGCATGTATATATGTGATGTCTTTTTGCAGGTTCTAATAAACCACAAACAACAGATGTTCGAACCAATTCTCAAACCAATGGGGCCAATACCACTTTCAAGCCACGAGGAAGAGAATTTTCTTTTGGTAAATGTTGTGGGAATTAGCACACATGCGTTCTAGGAACGTTGGTATTGAAAATTAAAACTTTCAACTGAGTTTTCAGTTTTGTAGACCAGCTGTGGCCCACTTAGTGCAGCCACAAGTAAACTGGTTTAGGAATCGCTGCTGATGGCTGTCAGAGACAAAGTGCGTGAATGTTTAGTCTTCCCCACTGAAGTTGAAACTATGATAGAATTCGTAGTTCTGGAGAGAGAGGCACGTGTTTCAGGGCTGTGTCACTGAACATATGAAGAACTTTCTGCCACTATTTTGGGTGCTGGTTCACATGAGTTAAATATTATGCTGCCTACTACTGTAAATCTGGATCACTCTTGGATTAATTTCAGTTCTAGTCGCCCTTGCTTTATCTAGTAGCAGTATCTTTCAAAGCTTTAGGAAAATGAGAATTCATGTAGATCTAGGCCTAGAGTGCAGCAGAACGTTCCAGTGCATTCCGTTGGCAGAATGAAAGCCATTTTGCGCATTTTACTGTCATAGTAAATTGGTTATCAAGCATAATAATTTATTAAACGTTTATTAAAATATTCTTCAAGGCCTGATTCACTGTGTGAGAGTTGATTTAATTCCTCCCATTTCCTTCTGGCAGAGGCGTGGAATGCCAAAATCACCGACTTAAAGCAGAAAGTCGAAAATCTTTTTAATGAAAAATGTGGTAAGTTTATTGATTCTTTTTTTTACTGAGATGTCTTTCATAGGAACATGCAGTTAGACATAGGAGATGTTCACATGTTTGGTCCATAGGTCCTGCAATCCTTGTCTACTCTAGGCCGTTTCTCGTTTGAGTTCATTCTCACGTAGGCTGCACACAGAATGACTGTGTCGGGTTTCCACGAGTTACTTTATTTGGGTTTGGAAATGGAGAAGTTGTGGTTGGATTACTACTTTCCTGACCCAGAGACATAGTAACTCCACACCCTGGTGCATCCTTTTAAGCTTTCTTCACTCTGCTTATGAATGGGGCTTCGTATGACTTCAGCCTCTATGTGACTCAATATGTTATGGCTGGTATCTGGAGAGACACGTTCCAGTGTTTCCCAGTGCTTCATCTAGTGCAGGCTCTTTGGTAGCTAATGACTTTTGGAAGTAATGACTTCTCATTACTCTTTTGAGTGCGTTTTTTGGAACAAGAGCATTCATCTCTCCTGCCCTTGGTGCTGTTCTCTAGCAGAGACAGAGACAGAACGCGTTGCGTGTAACAAAGTGGAGTACAAGTGGGGTAGTTTTGTACACAGACCAAGCCAGTGGCATGGGCTGGCTGCAAATTATCAATTTCCAGCTGCAAATTGTGATCAGATTTACTGCAACAGAACAGGTTATGTTTGAGACTGTTCATTTTCTTCCTGCCTACTCAAAGCTGTCACCAAAAACGGCAGAGCCTGCTGGTTCCACCTGCTCTCGTCTGTACGTGCCAACTATTACACGCTGTTTATATGTTTATACCTGAGGCTTTCCTTTTTATTTACACCCCAGTTATCTATCTGGTGGCTTATTTGCTCTGTTGCATTTCAGGGGAAGCGCTGGGGCTGTCCAAACCAGTGAAGGTGCCGTTTGCATTGTTTGAATCCTTCCCAGAGGTTTTCTACGTGGAAGGGCTACCCGAGGGAGTGCCATTCCGCCGACCTTCTACTTTTGGCATTCCAAGACTAGAGAAGATCCTGAGAAATAAATCTAAGATAAAATTCATTATTAAAGAGTAAGATTCTCAGATGTCTTTTATAACCTATTTTATGAGAATTGAAATGTAAACTAAAAATGAAACTGTGTTGCCGAGATGCTAAATTACTCTATAAAATATATACTGGAATGTTTTTAGTAAATGAGGACATGGTCAAGAAGCTCTTGTAGAGGTGGAGCAAGATGCACAGTAATCTCTTTGTTCTGGAAGACACTCACAACCTGTTTTGGGAGGAAGAGCAAGTCCACATTTCTTAGCCCATCTCAGTTATAACATCACTGGTATAGTTCCTACTCCATGGAGCATTTACAAGTTACTCATAAAATTTGCTGGCAGAGTCCTGAGAGCTGAGGAGTGGAGGTTCATATCCCAGGGCTTGTAAGAATTTATTTTTCTTGTCTAGAATAGGTTTAGATACCCGTGTACCAGTGTGGAAACAGTGGCACGAGAAGTTGGGGAGCCCCTCAGCCATTCTTAGTGGTCTGTTTGGCTTAGAGGATATCACTTAATTCCCATCTTTAATAAATTAATATTAGAAAAATGAATTTTCTTCGATGTTGATTAATGTGATTTTATGGTTGTGTATGAAACTTTCAATCTGTTTGCAGGCCTGAGAAGTTTGAGGCAGCCATTAAGGAAAGTCCTGCTGAAAGCCCCAAAAGTGAGTTTTGTGACTGCTTAACGTTCTAGATAAGTCCCTTTCAAGGATTAAATATAAATTGGGAGAGCTGCATGGTGTTAACGAATTCCTCAAAGATTTGTTCTACATTGTGGTTGGTCGGTCGGTTGGTTGGTTGATTGGTTGGTTATTGGTTTGCTTGCTGGTTTTTAAGGTGGGAAAAACACTTACCAGTTACAGTTTAAACATAACTTAAGCAAGGGAGCACTACATTTTTTAAGTTATTCGGAATAATCATGCCTCTAATACATTCTCGACTACCTTCTGTCAAAATGTAGGATGTAACGTGTGACTCACAGAAGTAATTCAGGTCAGGAGATAAATGATTTGCTCCTAATACATAGGTCACCCAAATGACAAGGGCTCCGTAGATAGGAGTGTGCAGAGAGGCAGTAGAAAATTGTCAGGCAGGTCGTGGATTGAATGTTTTGAGTCATTATCTGTGACTATGGGTTGGCAAAACTCTGCTGGTGTGTGCCACCAGACAGTGGGGCTCACAGATCCGAAAATACATGCTCCAAAAACTCTTTTTTTTTTTTTTTTTTTTTTTTTAAATAACATTTTTAGAAAAAACAGCTAGATAAAGACTAACATCTTTAATCTGGCTTTTTCTTCTCTTGGATTGGAAGGACAGAGTAGTGTGTCTGTTCAATAAATATATCTCATTGGAAGCTGCTCCCATTTTGAAAAGAGAACTGGATCTACTTTGAAAACTTCCCAAATATCTGTTATTTTGCAACATTTTCTTTATATATGACATTCAAGATTTTGAGCTCTCTACAAATGTCTTTTAAATAAAATTAATTCTCTTGCTTTTAGGAAAAAAAAATTCATCTAACATAGCCAATACAGCCAATACAGCAAGCACCACAGCAAAGACGGTGGTGAAAACAGCTTCTCATCTTGAAGATCTTAACATCATTCAAGTAACCATGCCTGGTGTGTATACTGTACTGTCGGGGTTCACATCATACTTTCTGTGCCATTCATAGAATGGTTTGGGTTGGAAGGGACCTTGAAGATCATCTAGTTCCAACCCCCTGCCATGGCAGGGACACCTCCCACTAGACCAGGTTGCTCAGAGCCCCATCCAACCTGGCCTTGAACACATCCAGGGATGGAGCATCTACAACCCCCCTGGGCAACCTGTGCTAGTGTCTCACCACCCTCAGAGTGAAGATCATCTTCCTTCCATCTAATCTAAATCTCCCCTTTTCCAGTTTGAAGCCCTTACCCCTCATCCTGTCACTACAAGCCCTTGTAAAAAGTCCTTCCCCAGCTTTCTTGTAGGCCCCCTTCAGATACTGGAAGCTTGCAGTGAGGTCTCCCCGGAACCTTCTCTTCTCCAGGCTGAACAACCCCAGCTCTCTCAGCCTGGCCTCACAGCAGAGGGGTTCCATCCCTCAGATCATCTCCATGGCCCTCCTCTGGACCTGCTCCAGCAGGTCCATATTCTTCACTACATTTGTTTCATCTGTAGTTCTTTCCTCCAGCCAAGCTGCTTCACTGAAGTACAAGTACAGTCAACAAAGAGCATAACTTAGCATTCTGTTTTTGCTGGGGTGTTAAACATTTTCTAACATTCACGAGTGTGTGTTCAGTGACATCTCTAGAATATTCTTGGTCCAGCCCCTAGTTAAGAAATATCTACATTTTTTTTCCTTTTTTTTTTCCTTATGCAATTTTCAAGGCAACTTCAAGAGCTCAGTACTCAAGCTGAGTTGAATAACCGTGCAGACTGAACTGCTTTGTCTTAACGCTGATTACTGCTCTCTCAGGCATATGTTACGTTCATTAGAAACTGTAACATCACATGCTGTGGCCATCTAATGAGTGGTCATTTTTGCTGTTACCTTCCCCACTATTATATGCACTGTGAGAAAATAAAATACAACGTGCGGGTTTAGATTAAGTTTACAAAATCATCTCTATACAGTAAATCTAATGTTGGTTATGTAAATCCTTTGAGGTTTCTCACAGATTTCTGTAACAACCATCTCTTTTTGCCTATTAATACAATTCTGTGTTACTGCCAAAGCTGGGAACAGAGGCAGCGCACTCGGGGGTAGCTGCTTTGAGGAAGCGAGCAATGATAAACAAGCTTCAGGGGAAAAAAATAAATGGCATAATTCTGATGCTGTTCTCTCAATTTCTTCCAGATGATGAAAGTGAGCAACTGTCAAAAGCAGAAAAGACCAGACAATTGAGAGAGCAAGTAAATGATCTTTTTAGCCGGAAATTTGGTAATTGCTTCTTCCTCCCCATTTTTACATAGGTGTGCAGTTAATGGCGTCCATTTTAAAGTTACTGAATCATCACAGTGGATGATATCCGTGATCATTAAAATGAACAAATTTGAGAATTGTGTATGAATGTTGTGCTTTGACTTCAAAAACAGTCTTTTATAAGCGACGTAGGTTATTTGGTATTTTAAACAAAAAATCCTAAGAGTGTAAACTGCTTTATGTCCATCCCCCCTGTTTCCTGTTTCTCTCTGTGTAAACATGGATGAAATACTTAATTTTCTGGCAATCCATGAGTCATCTTAGGGCTTCATATCCTGACCTCTTAATACTTGGAACTGGAATTATTTTAAAAATACAACTTAAAACCTTTTCGGTCTATATAGTTTTCTTTTTTTCTTTGTATTTGCACTGTCCAGCAGTAAGGACCTGAGCTTCTTTATCTGAAATTCCCTCACTAGTGCTGTGTTGAATTGTTTTGGTGGCATTGCAGGAAACGCTTTGTTTTCCTTGGCTATTTCCTTAGATACCCTGTTCTATAGCTTTTTTTTTCTAATAAAAACAGAATCTGGATTCTTTGCGGTGAGCTGTCAGAGCTGGAGTTTTAACTAGTGCTAGTAACACTCATGGGTGGAATCCAAAACATCTGTTTCTAACACTGCAATGGTTTCATTGCCATGTGAGTTTTCATCGTTTCAGATCTGATAGAAAGGTTGGGTTTGCATTTAGTTTCTTAATTGTCTGAGGACTTTCTTTAATGTAATCATAAACGTATTGACTTGAAAATTAAACGTGGTCTCTCTCCCTTAGGTGAGGCCATTGGTATGAATTTTCCTGTGAAAGTTCCATACAGGAAAATCACCACCAACCCCGGCTGTGTGACAGTGGATGGGATGCCTTCTGGAGTGGCATTTAAAGCTCCCAGTTATCTGGAAGTCGGCACCATGAAGAAGATTTTGGAATCGGCGGAGTTTATCAAATTTACTGTCGTTCGGTATGTAGTTGCTGTTGATGAGGCGGTGCAGATGGTGGGAGGACAGCCCTGTAGCTTGAATAAATGGAGATTTGGAAGAGTGGAAGTTGATAGTCTTTAAATAGCGGGAGACGTTGGCTCTTTTGGATAATAATGCATCAGATCAAACAAAGCCCAGATGCTCATAGCATGAGTGAAGATGGTAACTCTTTGGACGACACACCTGATTTAATATGACAAAGGGCATATTATTAACACTGTGTATTCCAGAAAGCTGCCTTTTGAGTTGAAATCCGTTCATATTCTCTAACCGAGTCCTCAAGTGTTGTGGGCCTTGCTCTCCCATTGATAAGATTAAGTGTTGAGGTGAGGTCAGAGCTTGTTGGCTCTTAACAATAAAGAGTGTGTTTGTAGTAACGTTACTATTGATATTTTTTTAGATATTTCAGTTGTGTTAGGAATCCTGAGTAAAGGTTAAGCTCTTTGATAAATGTTTTTTCCCTACAAAATGAATTTATCTGCAATATTTAAAAATGCAGTGTTGTCCGGTTACAAATGAATTTTAGATGTGTATTTCCATAGACATAAATACACACAGGTATGTACAAAGTACATTTGTGTTGGTGAGCTTTCAGCTCACTTTTCAGCCTGACCTGTCACAGAAGGTTAGATGAGGTTGCCTTGGGAGGGAGACCCCATGCAGTAGAGTTTAGAATCAGTGAATTATTTTACATATATATTAATTTTTTTCTTACAGACCATTTCCAGGACTTGTGATTAACAATCGTAAGTATTTATGAGATGGCAAATGTATTTTTATAGCTTACCAGGAGTCATTTGCTTTGTTTTGTCTTAGTGGCAGAGGTTCTGCAGTGGTTTAATTCTACGTATAACTCTTGTCTGTGTCAGTCTCATTAGTTTCCTGACTAAACATGCATGTGCAGTTAGCTTGGGAGCAGTGCCGTGAATTTACAGGTCAGTTTAAGAACAGCATTAACTTTGATATGAAAATGCAAGATACTGCCTTTGTATTTCTCAGCTGCAGAGTCCGAGAGAGATTTAGGTCCCTGGCTGGGCAGCAGGCTCACATGGGAGTGCCTGCACTTTAGGTTCAGATCCATCACAGTAGCAATTAATTAGCAAAAACTTGCCAGGAGCTGCACGACTGTGTTCTAGTGAATAAAATCTGCATTCTGCTGAAACTGTAACGGTTTAGAGAGGCCGAGTGTGATTACCTGCAGTGCCATGCCCAGCTTGGCCGTGTTAATGAAATTGTTCGGGATGGGGCAGGAGGGGGAAGTCATCTTAGTATTTTCACTTGCCTAGAATAATTGTGACCTGGTTTTTTAGATCTTATTTAAGAGAAAAAACAACTGCAGAACGCTGTTATTACAGTGTCCCCTGTGTCATGTTCTTTCTGAGCCAATGTCAGATTAGAAATTCAGAGGCCAGATAACCTACCTTGGCCTTACCCACCCTGACCCATAGCGACCCAGCGCTTGTTCGTTTGCATCCGGCCACCAGTAAATTCCAGTAACGTGCTGGGGTCTATGAACTGCAAGTATGAAGTGTTCTTGGGAAGATACTATAGCTAGTAACTCACACTGACCTGCTCACCGGTCCTGGGCACACCTTCTTAGGTGGGAAAGAGACCCCTTTGTAAGAGGGAATCTTTCAGGCAGATCAGCGTGTAAGAGCGTTTCCAGAGAACTGAATTAGAAGTGAAAGAATATATTAAACTGTCACCTGTCCAGCGTAACTGTCAGTGTATGCTGGGACTGAGGCTAGCTAATATGCTGACTAAGAACAACACAGATATCTGGTCATCTTCCATCACTGGAGGAGCAGACTGGTCATTGAACACATGGGGTTTGTGTATTGTCCAGGACAATTATGGTCAAAAGGATCTGATATTGATAGAAGGTGAATGATTGAAAGTCTCTGAGCCTACTGCTTGGAGGTATGATGCTTTATTCTTCTGAAGAACATGTGGGAACTTAAAAGGAATTTTGAGGGGCTTGCAGGCAAGGTAGGTGTGTTGGTTTAGTAAGAGCTGCGGGGTAGCCGAGCCGCGTGGCCACACCACCGCTCCCCGCACCCTCCCCTCTGCCACAGGCCGCAGAGAGAGAAAGAAAAAAAAGGTTTAAAAGTGCCTTTTTGAGTTGAGATAAGGAAGGTTTAATATATATGTATATATAAAAGAAAATAACATATAATGAGCACTTTGCAGTTAACAAGAACAATATTAACAGTGAGAAGAGAGCAATACAAAAAAAAACAATACCAGAAACAACAGCGAGGGACTGAACGGAGTGAAGTCCAATGCGAACTGACCCCCAGTGGAACTGGCCCCGGGGCATGACGTCAGCATGGTATAGAATAACCTGGCTCCACACAAAATTAACCCTGTCCTGGCCAAACCAGGACAGTAGGGAATGTTTTTTCTGTACCAAAGTACTGAACCGCAGCTCAATCACAAGTGTTAGTAATCTGTTCCTGCGACAAGTTTCAGCATTTGCAGATTGAACAAGTAATTGTGTTATATGTGGACGCTTTCCACTGTGAAGTTAAACAGTGCTCATGTCTAACCTTAGAGCTGATGGAAAAAGCTGAAGCAGAAGCACAACCACCAGCACCAGCAGCAGCACCAGTACTACCAGGTGATACAGAGCGTGACGCGTGTCCTTGCAGGAGGGGTGGGCTATATCCATCTTATTGGCAGATGATATTAGTGCGCGCTGCTCATGATGGGCCCTTTTCTTTTGAGAGATGGTGTGCAAAGATGACTTTTATAGCTATTGAATATTAATAAATTAATAGAAAGAGCCATTGCTTCTTTCAAGCTCTGTCACTGGCATATTCCTTGATTTGATTTTTGCAGATGATGAGTGAGCTGAAAAGGAGGATTATATATTGCCCCTGCAATATGTAAAGCTGATGCAGGATCCATTTATTGTCTGCTTCATGCAAAGCTGTGTGTGTGTCTGCACCAGACAGATGTTCAGCCAAGGGAGGTTTGCCTGGGTAACATCTAAGAACCTAAAACGGGGTCTTAGTGGAATTTGTGCACACTGCACAGCTCTGTAACCCCGTGCTAGGCTGTCTAGGACCTGTCCTAGTCCGAACAGAGAACGTGGCTTTATGCTATAACAAGAAGCAATCGCCTCAAGTTGTGCCAGGGGAGGTTTAGATTGGATATCAGGAAGAAGTTCTTTACTGAAAGAGTGGTCAGGCACTGGGACAAGCTGCCCAGGGAAGTGGTGGAGTCCCCATCCCTGGAGGTGTTAAAAAAACGAGTTGATGCAGTACTTCAGAACATGGTCTTGGGGTCAGGGAGATGTTGGGACAAAGGTTGGACTAGATGATCCTAGAGGTCTTTTCCAACCTGAATGATTCTATGAATATGTAATGTAAATGTAGTTAAGAAACTTCATTTTGACCCAATATAGTTTCTAAATATTCGCAGACCTTTTAAAAATGTAATGGATAATGTAATGTAATTCCATTTTAATGGAATTAAAACATCTTTTTTGCCCTCTATTCCACTCCTTCCCACTCTTCCCCCAAAATGAGGACAATACTAACTAGAAGTGATTGCTTTTTTCTTTTTTTTTTTTAAATAGAGTTTTATATTTAAGTATATTCTCTGCAAGTGCACATTATGTTCTCTTAGGACTTGGTGATGTGCCTGCCACAGTGAGCCGTCCTCGGAAGGGAAAGGTTTAGGTGGAGTGTAATGTAATGAAAGTTTGGGGTTTTTTTATATTTTGCTGCAGACTCTGTAGAAAGTTACACACATTTATCTCAAAGATACTTGATTCCCATCATAAGAGAAGAAATGAGGCGCTTTTTTTTTTCAGGGAAGACTTAATTTCCCTGATTTTTCTAAGCTACTTATCTGATTCATATTGTTGAAATGTTCATTGGACTATATGTTTTTTATTTAAGAGCCAGCTGAAGCAAGCCAAATAGAAGTAACTGTAGGAGGTAAGTGTTCATCTTCAGTTATTATCAACAAATATTTTCAAGTAATTTTGAACAAAGTTGCATCTTTTTTTAAAGGAGACAGGTCAATCAAAACAAAAAAAAAGGGCTTTTGTTGGTTCCCAGGACACTTTTTCATCTGTATTAATATCATGCTGCATCATGTGAAAAATACTCTGCAGGAAAAGATTTATTATTCAAATGATTTTACAAAGGAGCTTTATGAATCGTTGTTCTTTGGTGGTGGGTCATGACTATATATAGGCTTTGAGTGATCACTCGTACCCTGAGCGATGCCTCTCGTTATTCAGCACGGTGGTTACCACAAGGTGTGCCAGTGAATGATTGCCATCACCAGGAAATTTGAATGCCATATGGCCGGAGTGTACTGTCTTGGGGAAGAGGAGTATTGTTATTCTTCCAGAAGTGAAGCTCTGAAAAAGATCCAACTTTCCTATTGTCCAAGAATATACTTGAGCTGTATTTTTCTCAGATGTGTGAGACCAAGGAGGCTGTAGGTTTTCTGCCCGCTCTGTGCTTTTGTGTGTGGTCTTGGAGCACTGGGAATACTGGATTGACCTGAGAACGGGGATGCTGGTGTCTGCTGTGTGCTCTGGTGCTGTAAATGCTGCCTCTGCTCTAGCCCCAGCTTGGCAGCGTGTCCCTGGGCGGTGGTGGCTGCCTCTGGCATGGCTGGCGTGGAGGACCCGAGCTGCTGTGGCAGTTTGACAGGATGATGCCTTCATGCCAGGTAGGCTGAGAGGGGCTCTCCGACGTGCCAGTAGCAGCTTCACAGCAACGTAACCAACAGCACTGGGATGGAGGCTGCTGTGCATCAGCACTTGTCATCCTGACACTCTCAACTTGAGGTCATTCCCTAATCCTGCTGAGGTTCCCCAAAAGAGGAAACAACAAGTCTCAGCGCTTCCGTTCTTGTGTGTCCTTCTCCATGGAAATGCCCTTTCCAGTCTCCACTGCTTCCGTTTCCCTGTCACGTCCCTGAACCATGAGATAAGCCAACCATGCTCAAGCAGGACTACTGTTACAAGTCTGTACTTGTACTGTTACTGTACAAGATTCACTCCATGAGTAGCTCTTCCTCAGGGTACAGATAATCCTGTTGCAGCAATCAAGACAAAAAGAAAGCAAGTATTAGAGTCACAGAAGAGCTGAGCTGCAGATCTGAAGCTCAGTTATTGAAAGCTGGAACATCAGGTGTCTTTATAATGCTAAAACTATGTGGGATCACTGAAATTGTTAGATGTTGAAGGAGAGAGACCATTGTTCCCAAACACCTTCGTGTGGAAGAAATCTGGCTATGGGCCTTCAAAGTGGTACCAGGGTTTGAAGAAATAGACAAGTGGGGTTTTGAATTTGTCATCCAAAACTGGCTCCAGACCTGGTAACCAGAGAAATGATCTTGAGAAAAGGCATGCAATTGCTAAAGAACTCAGAATCACTCCAGAACGAGGCTGGGAGGTATAAAATGATCCTGTGGTGAAATGATTTGGCTTTGTAGTGATGAATTACCCTAGCTTCGAACCTTCCAAGCAACTTCAGTGAAAAACCAATTTCCTTCCAACATCATATTCTCTATTTATAACAAGAAGAAAATCAGGCTCTGGGTCATACAGGCAGTGCTATAGAGGCACAAGATTTCTTTGATTTACCTCCAAGCATCTCTGTGAACAAGAAGCAAAGATTTTGTAATGAAGTCTCCTGGAAATGAAAAAAATATTATCAAAAGATGATGAATGCTTTAGCCAACAAGATAAAATTTCTTTCTCTCTCTCTCTTTTTTTAAGCATATCATAATGCTTTCCTGTGTGATACTGTGCATTGAAAAAGAAAAATAAGACAAGGTCAAAATTTGTTTTGGACAGATGGAAATACAATAATGTGGAAATCTGTAGCGAGATGAGAAGAGACGGGGAAAAAAAATCTGAAAAATAGTCAGTGCCGTGGAAACAAGAGTTTGTGCAATGAATGTTAGTTTAATCGCTAACCCAGAAGGCAGGACGAGCACGAGTAGGTTCGGATGTTGTTAGCTGGCTTTGGAAGACAGCATCTTAAATGTGAAAAGGCGATTGTGCCTCTGAGGCGGTTGAAGTTGTGAGCTTCACATCTTCACAAGAAGGAGACACACAAGAACTCCTGGGAGTGCTGGAAAAGCTTCACCAAGCGTCACGTATCCAATGAGGTGGTCGGAGGGAGGAGCAGTGCTGGGGATTGATGAGGAGGAGGAAGGAGGACGGAAGAGCAAGATGCAAACCAAAGCAGTGATTGATCTGACACTTTTCTCACCAGTGATGGGTTGTTTCCTTTCTGGATTAAATACTTTTCCAGCCCAGGGAGTTTTTCAGCCACATAAAAAAGCATTTTAGTTTCATACACTTCTAGTACCGATTTTTATTTCTGTGGTTTAAAAACTGGAGTTCACTAAGATCTAAGTGCATATGGCAATTTCTGCAGAATCAGATTGTCGTGAATATGTTTTTATTTATTATTTAAAAGAATAAATTAACACTTTTCATATTTTCGTAACATTTTACTAAGTACAACAATAACAACAAAATTGGTTGAGAGGTTCCCTTTTTTATCAGTTCATTACTTCTTTTTCAACAGATACTATGGAAACAGGAGAAAACTCTCAAATAAAGCAAGAACCAGACCCAACGTGGTAGACCTCATCAGTACTGGGTAAAAATTTAGTGTTTCTTGAAGTTAGCACCTGTCAAGGAGTAATACTGTTCTGGTTTTGAGTGGGGAGAAGAGGGCTGTGGTGCAGGATGGATGCCAGAAGGTGCCAGTCCTTTACTTGTGAATTATTTTATTTGTCTCAGTCCTCATCTATAACACACAGGCTGTTTTAGCTTATCCAAATACAATGTAAAGCACGCTGTGTTCAGATTTCTGAGGCAGGCACTCCTCGGAAAACGTGGCCTGTAACTAAAACTGGGTGATGATAATTGCATACCCCAGAGGCAGAGTAAATGAAAGCTTAGGGAATTAGTGGTTTTGAAGCACTCCGACATGGTTGTGTGAAAAAGCATTGTTGTTCTTGGAAAAGCCTGTAGATTTCCAAATGGTAATTGAGCAGGAAAGCTCTTTGCTATGATTGCAATATTGTCTAAGCTTGGGACACTTGGTGAAGCTATTAGCTGTGATGAAAAACCAACTTCCTTTAAAAGTTGCTTCTTTTTCTTTTTCCTTTTCCGTTCTTCTTTATGAAGAGCTTCGTTCAACTTACAATGCAAAAATGTCCAAATGTTTCTCAGACTATTTTTGGCTTCACTCATTCCTAAAAATGACGTTTTGAGGGAGGTGGAGAGCAGTGCTAGCGATGCTATCGTGTCACCCCGTGTAAAAGGCTGACTCACACAGTTGTGAGTCTCTGTGCTTCATTCAGGAAAAAATGGCAATTTTAAGCTCTCAGAGCTCTGGAGTCCTTTTTCCCATTTTGTTGGGGTTTTTTAATAATACTCCAAATATTTTCCTCGTTGTTTAGTGCTTGATACTGCAGTGATTTGATTGATGTAAAGCCAGATGCGTTTGTTTAGTATACTTGAGCTGTACCCTGTCTAGCTCTAGTGAGAAAAAGGCGTGGCATTCATCTTGGAGAAGAAGACCTCTGTGTTTTGCAACCAGCAAAACCAGGCTCTGGTGTTTCCTGTCTGCCGGCCGGAGCAGCTCAGGGATAACGTGGTTTGCCTCTCGTGAGGAGCAGAGCCCAGAGCCCCTGGGTTTCCATCCAACAGTTTGGAGACAAGGGCAGCCTTGGCCATGCCCCTCTGCCCACATGGTGTAGACACAGCCTGGTACACAGAGAGCTGCCAGCAGCATCGGGATGAGGAACTGAAGGGAAAAATCCCGAAATGATTTGGTAGAAACTAGCAGAAACCAATATACCAGCAGAGCAGTGTCTGTGCCCTAAGAGCTCCAAGTACAGCAGCCATCGTCCTAATAAATTGGTGAAGTCTGCTTTGGAAATATTTGTCATGAAACTGAATGTGGCAGGAGTAAATAGACTAAAAAAACCCTTTTGATTTGTCATGGGAAGCACCTCACCCAGTAGAGGTATGAAAAACCATCTCACTGGTCCATTAAAGGTCACGGAAATCTTGTCTGAGCAATGGCTGCACAACCTGGTGCTGCTGCGGTTTGGATTTTTGGCTGCTTCAGGTTATCCACCGAATTGATACTAAAGCAAATATTTGATCTAAATTCTTACAGAGACCACTCAAGCACACATTTAATCTAGTATTTATTGAGAGTGCTATTCAGCTCCTGCATGTTTTCTGAATCTGGGCCTAAAGAGCTTGAAGAGGCAAAGCAAACTACTCATATTTGTAATAAAATACAGTGCTACGATGAAACTAACTCACTCTTCTCATTTTTCTTACCTAGTCAGAAGCCTCCAGTTCTGAGAAGAGCCTGCCAGGACTGTCTTGAGCGGTGTAATATAACTGTATAAGAGAATTAGCTTCTATACAACCCCTTTTTGTACTTCTAGATAGAAATGTCTACTTTTTCAGCAGTTCTGTGAATTGACTTAAAGCAAAGAACGACTGTAGGTTTGGAATGGCTGGTTTTACTTTGGAATATATTATAAGGACTAAATTTGATGCAGCAATGCTGGGGAGATGACAGGGATTAAAATCAACAGGGACTTCACAGAGGCTCTCTACATTTCCCAGCACAGCTGAATTTCACTGTACCTGAATGCACCTCAGCTTTTGTAACGAGGAAAAATTCCTGCAAGTGGTTCAGCTTAGTTTTACTTCAGGGAGGGGAAAAAAAACCCCAAGTTAATTTTTGGTTCTTACTTCTTCGATGGCTGATTGGACAATAGTATCTGTATATTTGAACTAATTTTTCCTATGATATCTACCACTATTCATATGTTTTTCATAAATAAAAGATAAACTGGTTCACTTGACTGTTAGTATGCGTTCATGAGATGGACTGTGAAACAGCCAGTACTTCAGTGTGTGCACTAGGAACCGATTTAAATTAAACCCTGTTACAGTTTATTCCATTAATTCGAAGTATAAGTGCATGTTTTATCAGAATATCACATGGTTTATATATGATGGGTCTGGTCTTGCAGTCCTGATGTAGGCAGAACTCACGTGGACCTGAGCCAGAGCGTTTCTCCGGAAGGCTGCGGGGGATGCCCTGCTCTTCATCTGGAACTAGTTATGGAAACGTACGCTCCAAGCTGCTGTAAGTCCTCCCATGTCAAAAGTTAAGTGCCCTGTAGTCCTGGTTATGCCCCACATCGTGTAAGAGACTCAAGCACGCATTTTTCTGAAGCTTCACAAACAGTAAGACGTGTAAAGTTCTGGCTATATGATAATCTCTATAGATGATTGTCAAGGTTTCTCTTTTACTGGCATGAGTTTGGGATGACTGCATTATGCACAAATGGTAAACCTTATTCCCTGTTAAGAAATAAAGACCTTTCTGATGGTTTTCACGACTGTCCATGCAGTATACGTGTACTTATCTGACCACAAACCAAGTTCTCGCAGTAACTGTAGGCAGGTCGCTACTCATTCCAGCCAAGGGAGTAAATCCCAGTCGTGCCTTTAGACAGAAATCCAGCTCTGCCTGGGTGAGCTGGTTCTATCTTCAAGGGAAAATTTGAAGCCTTAAATACAACCTGGGAGCAACCTGACATTGAGCAGGTGAGCTCAGGGCACACGCTCTGTCACTCCAGGGGCAAGGGAGAGCTGTAGGACGTGTGCTTGCGTTGTCACAATCGCTCCGTGCAGATAGAGGTGCTTCCACTTCAATGCTGGGACTTTGTGCTGTTGATGTCAGTAGGAGCAGGGTCAGCTGAGACATTTTGAAAATGCTCGTCCCGGTTGTACCTTCCAGCTCTCCGAATGGAAACCGGTGGTGACCGAGGCAGTGCTGCCTTCCTGCCTCCACGTTGACTTACCTGTCCCCACTCAGCCGGGTGGGTACTGTCCCAAGTCCCGGCCATATCTCACTGCAGATACTTTAACAGGCGTGCTCAGTCCATGTGCCTCCATAAATAGGTTGTTCACAGGGTGACGGCGACAGCGAGTTTCATGATTGCTTCTAGAAATGTTCAGAATGGGGAAATGAGCTAATGCAGCTTTCCCCGGGGTTTCAGCCGGCTCTCGACTTCCCCTTTTGAATAGCGGAAGGAGGGTCCATCCCTTCTTCACTCGCAGCTGTCTTTAGAAGGCCCTTTTTGCACAGCCGCCTGCCCGGCAGGGCTGGGTGTCGCTGGTGGGGTCGTTGGTGCTCCCTTGAAATGAGGGCGAGGCGTCTGAGTGAAAATCAGTCATTCCAGCCTTCTCGAGTGTGTGACAGCAGAGCGCGGACGTCCTGCGACTGTGCGTGCAGGAGCTGAAAAAAACAGTGAAAACTGATGCTGTGGTTTTACTGGAAGGACTGGGGTCGTCCTGTGAAGCTGGGAGCTCAGGAGGTGGTGTGTGTTGTGTCCGTCCCGCTGCTGGGCTCGCAGCAACGCTGCTGGGTGCGACCCTGAACTCGCCTTCTGGTCTCAGACATTTTGAGTTGTATCCCGTAGGAAGACTGACAGAATAATTGCACCAATATTTATACCTTCAGAATATCAAATTTATATACCTAACAGGTAGCAGACCTTTAAGATGTTAACCATGTATGAAAATCTCACGCATTTCCCATCTCGTAGCACATTAGGGGTGTCACTCGTGGGGTATGGAGTGATCACGCCCTAAAGCCTTGGCTGTAGAAATAAATAAATAAAATTGCAACAACTTAACAGAGCTCTGGATATTTTTGTTCCAGCCACGAAGCTTTGTGGTGATGAAGTAGCAGAGAAGCCTTTACTCCGCATGTTTTCATGAATTTTGAAGGCCCATCCTGTGCCTTGGGCTGGCTCCTTAAACAGGAATTTTGGACCCAAGCATCGTAGGATCCAGGTGTCGTGGTGGAGCGTGGTGTTCCTCAGGTTCAGCACCCTGGCTTTCCTCACAGCAGTAACCACTAGATGTCAGATGGGGTCCAGCACCTCTGTCCTGCAGCTGCTGGCCAGTGTTCTTCCCTTGGGATTTGAAGTTTTCCACACACAAAACTGGAACCCTCTCTCTGTTTTTCGGATCTATCAGCCACAGCCTGCTAAGGAAGAGGGCAGACGTTCCTTTCTGTCGCTTTGCAACGGCTCTTAGAGCACATCGTGTGTTCACACACAGCAGGTTCCCCTCAGTGACGTGAGCCTCCCTCGGCTCTGCATTGAATTAAGCTTAAACTACCAAAAAAAAATCAAAAATTACATCTTGAACAAAATTAAGAGTGCTATTCCTTTCTTCAGCTTTTAATTTCTAGGAGGTTCTGGTACTAGTTTTGGGCAGAGCACTACAGGAAAGAGGGTAGTCCAGTCACCTGAAACTATTGAAGGCAAAGTGCTGGAGGTTTAACCTTGGTTGAAATCTGTCACCTTGAGTCCCTTATCTGCTGTTCTTACTCCAAAGCAGGGCTGCGTTGCTGCAAAGCACAGCTACCAACCCTCAGTCTGGAGACCAGTAGAAGTTCTCCATCTCTCTGAAAAATCAGGTGCTGCGTTCAGATGCCAGCCTTGTTTCCCCAAACACGGATCAGCTCATGGCCTCCGTAAATTCTGCGTCTTTATCAGATGCCTCATTACTCCTCCAAGAATTTTCTTCTGAAGTTGCGCTTCTTGACGCACGGTGACTGTGTTGGCAGACACTAAGCAGCAGCTCATCCTGAGCTAACGGGCGGGGTCTCGCTGAACTAACCCACCACCAGCAGCGAGAGCTACAAGCTCCGTTCTCGTTTCTCACATCACAAGACGAGGAATGAGGAAACAGGAAGAAACATGTGAATTATGTGGTTTCCAGTAATGCACTGTCTGTAAAAGGCAGTTTTCCATTTAGTACAAGCAATTGTAATTATGAAATTAACCTTCGTGACAAAGTGTGTGGTGGCTCTGCATAAGAAGCAGCAGTCTGGCTATTAGCAGAATCCAAACAGCCCGGGGGAGTCTTTTTTGAGATTACTGCTTGTATAATTTTGTGTTGAGTACAGGGAAGTCCCCACGTTAAAATAATAAGAAATGAAATTTAAATGACCGTCTTTCTGATCACAACAGCTGCAAAGCACCACACTTGAGATTCAGGGGAAAGCTCTACTTGATTTTTTTCCATGCAGCCAGAGGAAGCTTTTGTCTTTACAGCTAATAAAGGGCATCAGGGGCTGACCCCGTGCCAGGGTTTGCTGCTGATGGTGGGGGGGAAGCCCCCGTTGGTTCCACTGGTGTTTTGGGGCTGCTGCCTGCCAGGAACGGGGACACAGGTGCTGCCTCGCTGACCAGGACATCTCCACTCACGGTTGAGTGTGGCTCTGGGATTGCTCTGTGCCCAGCTCGCGGTAAGGTGTTGGCATGCTGGGGACACCAGCTGCACCCAAGTATGGGCTCCTGGAGAGGATGTAAACGGAGGGAGTTGGGGATGGGGCTGGGGGCTCATGGCTGGGCAGCTGGCTGGGGCTGGGCTCCTCCTGAGCATCCTGTGGAGAGCAGATCCCAGCTCTGCCAGGGGACAGCCCAGCACTGGCACCCACAGTCATGGAGGGGAACTTCTGGGACAAGCTGTTCCCGAGTGCACCTTCACCTGTGAGCTGTGAGGGATTGCAGGCTGGGGGTGAAGGGCTGGAGAGAAGCCCTGCGGAGAAGGACCTGGGGGTGCTGGGGGTGAGGAGCTGGAGCTGAGCCGGCCCCATGTGCTCACAGCCCAGAAGTCAATGTCCTTCTGGGCTGCATCCCCAGCAGCGTGGGCAGCAGGGCAGGGAGGGGATCCTGCCCCTCTGCTCCTGGCCAGAGCATGTTGTGACAGGACAAGGGGTGATGGTTTTAAACAAAAAGAGGGACATTCAGGCTAGAGAGAAGGAAGAAATGTTTTCCAGTGAGGGTGGTGAGAGCCTGGCCCAGGTTGCCCAGAGAGGTGGTCGCTGCCCCATCCCTGGCACCATTGCAGGTGAGGTTGGCCGGGGCTCTGAGCAACCTGCTCTAGTTGCAGATGTCCCTGCTCAGTGCAGAGAGGTTGCACTAGATGAGCTTGAAAGGTCCCTTCCAACCCAAACCATTCTGTGATTCTATGATTGATAACGTGCAGCTCTCATGTTCCTTGAAGCCTTTCTGCTCAGAGCTGGGGGCAGAGGAGGAGGAGGATGGTGTGGTGCCATGTCAGAGGGGCTTTGCAAGGGCCTCTCATGGTCCAGGGTCAGTATCTCCAGCCCACCCTGGGGTTTCCCCATGCCTGGTGTCCCCTGTGACCAGTGCTCCCACACAGCCCCATGCCCAGGTAAGGCAGTGAGCAGAGCTGCCGTGCTGGGGCTGGCTCAGGTCCTCAGGGGCTGCTCAAGGGAGCCTTTTAGTGACAGATTTTGGGGAAGCTGGAGGTGACCACAAGGAAAGTGATGCAAGTGCAGGAGCTCTTGCACACACCGCCTGAGGCTTCCCCATCCTGCCTGCTCCGTGACCCCAGCTTCTCCACCTGCCCTGGAAGCACAGGACGGTCTCCCAGCCGTACAGAGGATGGTGCTGCCATCCCTGGGCATGGGGAACATGTTACGTGCCTCGTTCAGCCCATCCAGCTCTGCTTGAGAAGGTAAAGACTCCTGATTGCCATAACCAAGACCTTGACCTGTCCTTGACCTGCTGCCAAGCAGGTGCTGCAGCACCCTGTGCCACCACGGGGCAGCATCAAGGGGTGGCTATCAGGGCAGCCAACCTTCGCTGGACCTTCACTGTCCTCTGCTTTCAGAGGTGCCTCCAGGGCATCCCCGAGGCCTCCCCACTGCCCGCCTCCTCCCCAGCCCTGGAGCTGCTGGAGGGGCTGGGCTGGAGACTCCCCACGGGAAACACCGACTCAATATAAACCACAGCGGGTAAACAATTACGGGTGCGATTGCAGCGGGGCTTCCGCTTTCCCGGGGGGTTAACGGCGAAGCGGAGCTGTGCAAAGGCAGAGGCAAGGAGAGGACGCCGAGACGCCCGGGGAGGCTGGAGCAGGGGCTGGAGCAGGACACCAGGGCTAGGAGCAGCTATGGGGGACGTCTTCATCCGGCACATCGAGCTGCTGGGCTACGAGAAGAGGTTCTTCCCCAGCCAGCACTACGTGAGTATGCAGCGACCATCCGAGGAGCTGAGCAGTGAGGACTGGCCGGCGTGAAAATCCTGGTCAGCAAATTTCTTTAGATAAATGTGACCAAGGTTCTAGGAGCATCCTTGTTTGGGGGCCATGGCTGATGGCATGAGCTGGAGGTGGCCAGAGGCTAAAATGTCCTGAACGCACAGGATTTTGGGCACATCCTTTGCAAGCCGTTGGTTGCTTCTCAGGCTTAGAAAGGGTTTTTCCTTCTTTGCTTCTCACCTGCCTGCATGTTTCTGTCCCCTCTCCATCCCTGCTGAGCTTCTCAAGTGCCCTGCTCGCTGCCTGGGCAGAGCTACCCGCGTTGGGGTGGGGGAAGAATACGGATCAGTTTATCTGAAACTGAAACACCCACGAGGGTTTTGCCCACAGCCGGGCGCAGGGTCCCGCTCACCTGCGGAGCTGCAGCTCCTCTGCTTTGCCCCTCAGGTCTACATGTTCCTGGTGAAATGGAACGACCTCTCCGAGAAGCTTGTCTACCGCCGTTTTACCGAGATATACGAGTTCCACGTGAGTTGTCCCAGGGTGGGCACCAGCCCCTGGTCCAGCACACCAGGGCTTGGGGTGGGGAAAGGGAGGAGGGCGAATTCCAGCTGAAATTGCCCCAAAACAAACCTGGCTCAAAAGTGGCTTCTGGATTCCAGTGCTTCAATCTCCCTCAACCTTTGCAGGAGGAGCCCTCAGCTCTGTGCTCCCCTGGCAGATTTCTCCCAGTGTCAAGGCGTGGGGTCCAGCCATCGTGTGCCAGTGGTTGTGGGGCAAGTGCTGGGGAGGGGGCAAGCTGTGGGCAGGGGTGTGTGTGCTGCAGGGTGATCCCTCGGTGCCTGCTGCAACAGGACAAGGGATGATGGTTTTAAATTGAAAGAGAGTAGATTCAGACCAGAGAGAAGGAAGACATTTGTTATGCTGAGGGTGGTGAGATGCTGGTCGCTGCCCCATCCCTGGCACCATTGCAGGTGAGGTTGGCCGGGGCTCTGAGCAACCTGCTCTAGTTGCAGGTGTCCCTGGTCCCTGCATGGGGGGTTTCACTACTTGACCTTGAAAGGTCCCTTTCAAACCATTCTATGATTCTGTGATCCTCACGGCCGTGCCTGGCTCTGCTCTGCAGAAAGCACTGAAGGAGATGTTTCCCATTGAATCCGGCGACATCAACATGGAGAAGCGGATCATCCCACACTTGCCAGGTGAGGAGCAGGTGCCGGGGCTGGGGGGTGAAATAGAAATGACAGCTGCTTGGGAAATTCCCCGCTGGGCCGAGCGCTGCTGGCTGCCTCCCGTGCAGGTGCTTGATGCAATTTCTGTTCCAGCCCACGGGGCTTGAAACCAAAACCCCAGAAAGGTCCGAGCAGCAGCGGTGGTTTCTCCCAACACTTGCCAACCCCGCAGGCCCCGCTTTTCATCCCCAAAAGCAAGGATCCCAGAGACACGTCCTGCAGCACCTCTGTGACCCCCGGCTGATCAGGCCTTGGGGAGCCTGAGCTGGGCTGAGCTGAGCCGAGCCCTCCTTTGGTGACACTGTCACTGGGATTGGTTTTAGTTTCCTTATGGCAACAATAGATATTTTGTAAGAGGAAGTGATGCAATATGTCTTCAGCGATAGGGAATGAATTTCTGATTCAAAGAGCTGACAGTTTTTCCCCAGGCAAGGGGCAGGTCAGCAAAATTCCCCCTTTTATTTAATTTCTGTTTTAAAAGAGGCAGGAAGGAGCAGGAGAAATAGCTGCGGGTTGTGTTCGACGCTTGTTGAGGGGGAACAAGCCTGCACCGTGCAGCAGGGTGGGTGCCACGCCTGGGGGACTCCCCTTGGGGCCAGACTAACACTGCTGTGCCAGGACCCTTCCCATGCGCTGCCACCGCCACACTGGGGCTGTTCAGAGCCTCCTGGTCATGTTTGGAGAACTGAAAGCACTGAGGGACGAGGCAGACATCGGACTGCTGTGGCCGCGCACGTGCACCCCGACGTGGGGTTCAGCACTGCTGTGGGTCGGGGCTGCCAGCAGCTTTTTGGAGGCCTGGGGTCAAGAGAGCTGCTGCAGAACATGTGCTGTGGCCAGCAGGATGGAGGGATGGAGGGACATGCACATCTCCCCTGGCCACAGGCTGGTCCCCTGAGCCCCTCCTGTTGCAGCCCCTGTATTTGTGGCCCAGCAGCTGGGATTAGTCTGAGGATGTGGGAATTGTCCCGCAGCTGAAATGGGGTCGAACAGGGTCTTTTCTGGGCTTGAACGAGCTGTGCAAGGGTTCGTGGTCAGCAGGGACTGAGCCCAGCTGCACAGAGCTCTCAGTGCTGTGGCACCCAGGCTGGCACCACACCACACTCGCCTCCCCAGCCGCGCTGCCAGAACCCAGGAACCGCGGCCGTCGCGCTTCTGCCAACCAGCCGCGGCCCCGCAGTCAGCTTCTCCCCAGCTTTATCAGCACCATGCGTGGCCCCCATGTGCCTGCCAGGGCCGGAGCAGCAAGGAAAGAAATGGGGGCCACGTTCCTGCAGAGCTTCACCTTATAGGCACCACGTAGCCATGCAGCACCCTGCGCCCAAATCCACTTGTTTTCAGGGCAAAATTAATGATTCAGAGCAGCCCACTTGGGAAAGTCACAAAAGCAGGGCTCTGCTGTCTGCTTTCTCTGAGTCCTTTCCCCTCTCGCCCAGCCCCAAAGTGGTTTGATGGGCAGCGCTCAACCGAGAACAGGCAGGGCACGCTGGCCGAGTACTGCTACGCGCTGGTCAACCTTCCCCCCAAGATCTCCCGGTGCCTGCACGTGATCAACTTCTTCAAGGTCCGTCATGACGACATGAACCCCGTCACAGACAGCCAGTGAGTCCAGCTGCTTGCCATTCTGGGGGGAAATCCTGCATCCCTGCCGCAGGGGGGGCACCGCTGCCAGCGGTGAGGGGCGGCTGGCATTGAGCTGCTTCTGCTCTGGCCCATCTAGGATCAAGAAGCCCGAGGTCTTCATCCTACCAAAGGATGCCAAGAAAACCCTCACTGGTAAGAGGCCTTGGAGGGATGCAAGCAGTTGCCTCGGCAGCAGCAAAGCCCAGCAGGGAGAGGGGCAGGCATCCCGTGGCACATGCCCTGACCGAGAGCATGGTCTCCATGCCAAAGCTGCAGCTAGGAGGAACCACAGCATCAGGGGGAATGAGTCCCTGTTCTGGGATCCAGCTGGTTTGGGACCAGAAGAAGCTGGGAGAGCACTTTGGGCTGCCCTGGGGCTTTTTTTGACCTGCCTGAAAGGGTATTTCTGTGCCGAGGGCTGGGAGAGGGAACATCTCTCACTTCTCCCATGCAGACATCACAGGCCCCATTGTCCTGCAAACATACCGAGCCATCGCAGACTACGAGAAGAATTCCACATCCGAGATGGCTCTAAAAGCTGGGGACATGGTGGACGTCGTGGAGAAGAGCGAGAGCGGTATGTGTCCACCCTCCAGAGAGCCTCCATGGGCCAGCCTCAGGGACTGCCCTTGCACCTCATGTCCAAATGCAGTGTGCGAGTTAATTACCCTGGTGCGTGGGTTAAAGGGTAGGTGGTTGTGTCAGCATCTCCTGATGGAGAGGAGAGGCTCGGAGCAAATAAACCGGCAGTGAACCTCTCAGCACTTCCTGCCCCCTTGGGACATGTTTCACATTCACATGGAGCCACATGACGGTTGGTTTTGGCTGGGGAGAGAGTGGGGCAATCCTAGAAAACCTCTTTGCATGCCTCAGTCTGTGAGGTTTCCTGCCTGGGAGGAAAGAGGATGAACTGGCCAAGCTCCCTGGTTGCACCATGTAAACAGAGACCGGCCTTGGCACCCTGTCCTTCTGTCCAGGCCACATGGGTGCCTGTGCCTACCCTGTCCAGGACAGACCTGGTGGTGGTGCACCCATGGTGACCCTGCAGCACCCTCTGCTCTTGCCCATGGCTATTTCCTTGCAGGCTGGTGGTTTTGTCAGTTGAAGAATAAACGGGGCTGGGTGCCAGCTGCCTATCTGGAGCCGATAGACGGTCCTGATGAATCTGAAGAGCAGGAGCCCAACTATGCAGGTAACATGCTGGTGTAACCAGAGTGTGCACCAGAGCACAGCCTGCCGCAGGTCCCTGCTGGGATGGTTCATTGCAAGGCCCCCATCGGGCAGTCCATGCTGAGCAGAACCTCTGGGCAGGGAGTTGTTGCTGCAGGAGCTGCCAGGAGGAATAAATCTCATGGCTCGGTGCTTCATTGTCAACATCACACGCTTCCCATGAGCTACAGCTCAGTGTTAGATGCTTGTTTTGGCTCATCGCAGATGCGTAGCTTCATCCAGTGGCTTTCCTGTGCTGGCTGGGTGAACACTGAGTTGCTTGGTTAGCAAGGAGCACAGTGCAGTACCTGAACCAAGGCGCAGGCTTTCCCTTGCTCTTGGCTTCCACCATCTCCTTATTAGATGCCATCCAGAGGGACCTAGACAAGCTTGAGAAGTGGGAACCGTGTGAAGCTCATGAGGTTCAACAAGGCCAAGTGCAGGGTCCTGCACCTGGGTTGGAACAACCCCTAGTACCAGCACAGGCTGGGGGTGAAGGGCTGGAGAGCAGACCTGTGGAGAACGACCTGGGGGTGCTGGGGGTGCGGAGCTGGAGCTGAGCCGGCCCCATGTGCTCGCAGCCCAGCAGCCAACGTCCTCCTGGGCTGCATCCCCAGCAGCGTGGGCAGCAGGGCAGGGAGGGGATCCTGCCCCTCTGCTGCGCTCTGTGAGACCCCCCTGCAGTGCTGGGGCAGCTCTGGAGTCCTCAGCACAGCAGAGACATGGACCTGGTGGAGCGGGGCCAGAGGAGGCCCCAGCAATGATGGGAGGGCTGGAAGCCCAGCCAGGCTGGGAGAGTTGGGCTTGTTCAGCCTGGAGAGGAGAAGGCTCCAGGGAGATCTTCTTGTGGCCTTTCAGTGCTTAAAGTGGTCAATTAGAAAGATGGGGACAGACTTNGAACCATTGCAGGTGAGGTTGGCCGGGGCTCTGAGCAACCTGCTCTAGTTGCAGATGTCCCTGCTCCCTGCAGGCGGGTTGGAATCAATGACCTTAAAAGGTTCTTTCCAACCCAAACCATTCTATGATCAGCCTTCCGTGTTGCCCCACCAGGACAATGGGGCCTTGTTGCACAGAGCAGAGGGAGGATCCTGCAGACTCATGCTGATTGCTCTCTGGGCTTTATCTTTGTGGTTTTCAAAACACTGCAGCAGACTCTACTAGCACAACATTTCCTTGTTCCTCATTTAATCACCCAAATTATCAACATGCTCTTCAGCAGAGATAGGTGTGCTTCCACTGCTTGCGTTCACCATCTTTCTCCTGAAGAGGTGGTGAAGGGGCTGGGATGAGCCACAGGCACTGACAAGGCTGAGTCCAGACTTGGAGACCTGAAGCACCCTGGGTTTTGCCTAAATGTAGGGTAGATGCTCTGGTGTGTCTTCTCCTCAGTGGCTGGAGAGGCTGAGCCCCACCCTTGGGGTGAGCACCCAACCCACTGTCCCAATTTTGTGCGCAGGTGAGCAGTACATTGTCCAGAAAAGCTACACAGCCGTGGAGGAGGATGAGTTGACCCTCAAGGAGGGTGACAACATCGAAGTCATCCACAAGCTCCTTGATGGATGGTGGGTCATCAGGTGAGAGATGTCCAGAAGAAATCAGGCAAGCGGGATCTGGGAGAGGGAAGGGATGAACCAGCCCTTCTCCACATCGGGGCTGTGAAAGCCACAGCCTATTTGGTGCCACAGCTTGTTTGGTGCCACTGCTCAGCACTTCCATTGGCAGGGCTGCTTCTAGTGGCCTGGGGCTTTGCCAAATTCTTCCTCCACTAAGGGCTTCAGAAATACCCAAGAAGGAGGCAGATGGAAAAAAAAAATCTATCTGTTATTTTGCCTCTAAGTGTTCTAGCACATTTTGCTCTGTAAAACCTCAGCTTTGACCCCAGCCCTGGCCCACCCTGCAACCTCAGGCATTCCCAGGGGGAACCCCAGCTGCATTCCTGCACTGGAGACTCCCAGGCTGTGCGTTCACAGCAGGACACGGTGAGGCTGTAGACCCTGGGGATCCTGCCCCAGCCCATGCCCAGGCCAGTGGCACCAGGAGGATCTCTTGGTGTTTGCAGGTGTGCTGGGCTGGAGGGGCAGATGGGCCAGGGACCAAGGGGTGTTTCTTGAGCTCACAGCAGCAGAATGTCTGGCAGGAGGCCCTGAGTGATGCTTCAGGAGCCCAGCGAAACCCCCCCGGGAGATAATGTGAGCTGGTGAGACCCTGAAAGCTGTGAGCCATTGCTTTGTCTGATAGCTACTTGCTCAAGCCCCTCTTTCAGGGAGATCTACAGGCACAGAAGGTGGAGGGACAGCCAAAGCCCCCCTCGCTGCAAGCTACATGAGAAATAACCCACCCAGCACCAGCTAGGAACAGGCATGAGGAGGTGGTGGTTGCAGAGCCATGACTGCAAGCGATGCCGCTTTGTGTTGCATTGCAGGAAGGATGAGACCACGGGTTATTACCCCTCCATGTACCTGCAGAAAGCCGGGGAGATGAGCACCTCTGTGAAGAGTGAGCCGAGGAACTGGAGTGCTCCTCCACGCAGGTAGGAACAACCCTGGGTTTGGGGGAGGAGGACCAAAGCTCTTCTTCAAGGGAAAGAAATGAAACCAGGCAGTGATTTGGGGTGTCCCTTGCTCACCCTGGCAATAAAGAACTGCCCAGGGGAGATGGGAGCAGAGCAGTGACAGACCAGGAGGCAGATCCTGGAGGGCTGTGGCAAAAATGAAATGCAGGGCCTACAAGAAAGCTAGGGAGGGACTTTTCAGAAGGGCTTGTAGTGACAGGATGAGGAGTAATGGCTTCAAACTGGAAGAAGGGAGATTTAGATTAGAAATTAGGAAGAAGATCTTCACTATGGAGGTGGTGAGACACTGGCACAGGTTGTCCAGGGGGCTTGTGGATGCTCCATGCCGGGAGGTATTCAAGACCAGGTTGGACGGGGCTTTGAACAACCTGGTCTAGTAGGAGGTGTCCCTGCCATGGCAGGGGGTTGGAACTTAGATGATCTTTAAGGTCCTTTCCAATCCAAACCATTCTGTGATTCTAAAAATAGGTCTGTGCTCCCCACATTCCACAGTCCCCCAAGCATCTCTAGGGCTGCATGATCCTTGCTCCAGCAGCTCCTCCAGCCAGGCATATTTCTCCTCGTCCTTCTGCAAAGTTTCTTTTCTGGGTTAATCATGTTTAATTTTCAAATTGGCCTTTTTCTTATTTCCTAAATGCATCCACCAAATCTTTGAGAAGCGAGGAGAGATTTGACAAATCAGAGCCGCCAAATGGCCTAATCTGATGGGAGGATTTGAGCTAATGGAAGGGATTTTATTTTGATTAAAAAGATAAAAAGCAATAATAACTCATTAATTCTGATGCAAAGAAAACTGCTAGGAAGGGCAGAGCTTGCCTCTATCTCCTCTTCCCTACAAGCAAACACAGCGGCAGCCTTGCTGCACTGAGTGCGAGACTGCAAAACGGCCCAAATCCCCCCGTCTGAGCACAGTGATGCTTACTGAGGCCCTTGGGGAAGGTGAGGTGGCCTGTTTCAAGGACAGTGACCTGCCCCCCCTGGTGAATGCTGTTCCTGTGGTGCTGGTGACAGCAGCCAGGCCATGACCCTGTCACAAGAGTGGTGACCAGCGGCTGTGCGCAAGTGCTTTGTGATGGTGAAATGGGTGTGCTCAGACCAGGGAGGGGCTGAAGGCAGACGGGCACCTTGCCTTGAGCAGAGCAGGAGGACGATGCCATGGGATGGATGTCAGAAGCCATGTCGCTCATGCCCTGGTACTGAAGACAAAGCGGTGGCCTCACTCTGCCTGCCTGGGGACGGTCCCGGCGCTGGGGGTTCCCCTGCGGCTGCATCGCCGCCCAGCCCCAGACTGCTCAGCCTTTCACTTCTCTCAGTAGCGTCTCTGCTGTGGGTTCCACGTCGCACGCCCAGGTGCACACTGACACGTACCCCACGCTCAGGGGCTGAGCCTTGGGCGTTGGGGAGCCATGCCAAACCCCTCACCAGCATCTTAGTGTTGCAGCCGGTATAGATGCCATATGTGTATGTCCATCCATCCAAAAGCAAAGCTCCAGATCACTTTCAGGGCTTTCTTGAGCTCTGGGGAAAACCTCATGCCCATCTCGCCTGATCAACCTTGCTATCCCCATCGTTACTTTCCAGACTTGCTTCATGCTTCACCCTTCAGTATTTGCTTCCAAAGCACCACTCCAGCTGCCTCCTAACACGCTGCACATCGTGTCTCACCCACGGCTGCAGGGCTGGTGTCCACCTGCTGCCTTCCACTGGGCAAAACTGAAAAGTTTGGGTTTGGGTGAGGCAGAGGAGGAAACACGGAGGGGAAATCCTCATTGAGAAAGTGTGTGATGTGAGAGCTGCCGGCATGGAAACTGAAAGTTTTGTTTCTGACTCACTGCAGATCCACCGTCCGCAATGCGAAGAGCATCCACAAGCAGGGCCGGAAGCAGATCAGCCAGGAGACCTACAGAAGGAACAGCAGGAAGTACATCCAGAGCCGGAGGAACATGAGGGAAAAATTCCAGAACAAAGCCAATGTCATCAGTAAGTCTCAACAGGGCCCTTGTCCTGCGTGCAGCCTGCAGTCCTGCCCTCCAACGCCGGTTGCTGGAGCTGTGGCATGGCAAACGAGCCTGGGAATCCTTGTGCCCTGCTGAAAGATCTGGATGGGGAGGAGGAAACAAGTCTTATTTTTTCCAAAACCCTCCGCACTTCATGCCCCAAGGTTGGGCTGTCCCTACAAGGCAGCATGGCCTCCAGCTCTGCCCTGTCACAGGTAGGAGATGATGCAGAAGGACAACACATGTAGGTCACATGGTGCTTGTCCACCATTCTCCTATGGGGAAAGCATATGCAGGGAGGTGGTTTTTTTCAGTGAGGTTTCTTACCTCTGGTCTGACAGAGAAGGAGCAGCACATCGTGGCATTTCTGCCCTCAGTAGGTCGTGGTGAAGGTCAGCCCACAGTTAGGACCTGTGCTTTCCTCTGTGCACCCAGCCTTACCTGTGCTGCTGTTACCATTATCATGTACCTTAGCTGCCAGCAAACACCTAGAAGGGAGGTGGTACGTAAAGAAGAGGCTGCTATTGAGGTAGATGCTTTAGAGCTGGTAATCCCTGTGTGGGATCCATGACCTTCCCAAGGGAGAGCAGCTCCTTGCACACACATAGAGCTGGGATCCCTCCTGAGCAGAGCTCCAAGCCAGGAACCAGTGTGCTCGTCCCACCGCCTTGACCTCTGGGAAGACCATCACATGTAGCTGAGACAGGAGGAGAGGCAGGAGCTTTGGTGGCCATTACATAGGAAGCTTTTGGATGTTCACATGAAAGTGTTGGGTGGTGGAAAGCTCCGCCCCAACTGTACATCTGTTTTACCCGCAGCTGAGAAAAATGAGCAAGAGGAGAACAAGCCCAAGGCTCAACCTGCTGTTCCTCCCCGTCCCAGCAAAGACCTCATCCTGAACCGCTGTACTGAGAGCACCCGGAGAAAGATCCTGTGAGCCCTCAGCCACCCACACTAGCCAGCTGATGTTTTATCTCCACCAGCTCCTGCACAGCCAAGGCTCAGAGCCAGACCTGGGGATTCCATAGGCTCTGGGAGGCTGTCAGCTGGGTTGGCACAGCCCAGCACCCATCTTCTTCCACCAGCACAGCAAGCCCAAGATGTCCTAATGACATCATGAAGAGGGACCCAGCCACGCTCCGCCAGCTCCTGGGGGGCTGAGGCCTCCACAGCCACAGGGGACCCCTTGCCACTCAACCCCCTTTTATCCTCTATTTGTATTTTGAATGATGTTGTGTTTTTCACCAATAAAGTAGGGACATTTTATAGGCATATTTCTATGTCCACTTGGACAGTTGGTCAATGCAGACACTGAAGAGCAGCCCGGTGCCATGGCAGCAGGAAACGTGTTTCTCCCCAGCACATCCGGTGGGACATTGGGCAAGGACCTCTTGCGAAAGATGCTGGCGGGGAGGAAATTTAGCTAGGGGGGACAAAAGGACGGCAGTTTCCTCCTGGAAGGTGGCTGCTTCACTCCCTCTACTGGAAAGCGGGAGCTGGGATGTGGGGATATGGTGTCCACTGGGGTGGACATGGGGTGGACATGCCCCCATGAGGCAAGGGGGCCACCCCGAATGGCAGCAGGATGTGAAGGACATGGGGTGGGCAGCCCAGGGCCCGTGGGGTTACCAGGGTGTGAGGGGTGAGTGGCTTTCCAAGGTCCCTCCTGCCACCTCATGGAGAGCCACCATGTGGAGAGGCCAGCGGCCAGCACCTCTAGGACAGGGCTGCTTTGCAAGAGGGAGCACGGCATGAGGAGTATGTCTGGGTGCCACCACAGCCAGCCCTGCCACCACCACCCCCGTCAGGTTTGGGATGGGGTCTGGGTTTGGGTTTGGGATGAGGTCTTGGTTTGGGTCTAGGTGGAGGCTGGATCTGGGTCCAGGTTAGAGTCTGGGCTGGGGTCTTGGTTTGGGTCCAGGTGGAGGTTGGTCTGAGTACAGGTTAGTGTCTGGGTTGGAATTTGGGTATGGGTCTGGGTTGAGGATGGAGTCTGGGTCTGGGTCTAAGTGTAGTCTTGGGTTTCGGTCCTGGTTTGGGCCTGGGTTTAAATTTGGGTCTTGATCTGGGTTTGGATTTGGGTCTGGGTCTAGGTATAGGTTTCGGCCTGGGTTTGTATTTAGATCTGGATGTAGGTTTGAGTCTGGGTCCAGGTTTAGAATTAGACTTAGCTCTAGGTCTAGGTGTAGGTCTGGGTTTGGATTTGGGTCTGGGTGCAGATCTGGATCTAGGTTTCGATTTGGGTGTGGGTCTCATTCTGGGCCTGGGTGCAGGTGCAGGTGTGGATTTGGGTCAGGGTCCGGGTTCAGAATTAGACCCAGACGTCGGTCGGGGTGCGGCCGGGCCCCGCTCTCTGCGAACGGAGCCGTTGCCCCTTTAAGAGAAGAGTCTCGCGCCGCACGTCACCGCGGCCGGGCGCACGCGCGGGGTCGCAGGTGAGAGGTCGGCAAGATGGCGGCGGCGGCGGCCTGAGGGGCG